>JANJGK010001283.1:0-87500 GCA_039081455.1 Macrobrachium rosenbergii
TGTGGCGGGCGTAACGAAAATGAATAGCGTGGGATTTTTACTATCACGATGGGAGTTTAGGAACAAAATTTATTGTAGAAAAAAAAGAAATTTAGGGTGAAATTTTATCTTTAAAGCTACTAGTCTGAAATCATGTATTTTATATATATATATATAATATATATATATATATATATATATATATAATATATATATTAATATATATATATATCATGTATATATATATATATAATATTATAATATATATATATATATATATATTATATATATATATATATATATACGTTCATTCTTTCAATGGCTTTAGACAATACTATACTATTCATTTAAACTATCTTAATGACACCAGTATGTCAAAACATTTGATATATCCAAATTATTAGGCTGCTTTATGGAACAGACTTTTGGTAGAAAATTTAACGAAGAAGACTTTAATTTAAAGGCTCTTACACACTTGTATATATACACACAATATATACACATACATATTTATAATCCAAGGCGGGTCAGGGAAAGGCACTATCCATATAAATTTTACTATAATATGCCGACATTTCACAACCCCTCATAGTTGCATTTTCTAGGCTGCAAACAGTGAACATGGCAGTCAGTAAACTAATAAAATTAGAATTACAATAAAGCATTCAGAATAAAATGACTAAAACCTATCCTAAAGGAAAAAGCAAAAGGCTGGTGACAGCCTACCCAGAAGGAAGCTAAAACAACTACTATACTCGCACTGAGTATTACAAGAGAGAGAGAGAGAGATGAGAGAGAGAGAGAGAGAGAGAGAGAGAGAGAGAGAGAGAGAGAGAGAGAGAGAGAGAGAGAGAGAGAGAGAAGCAGCTCAACAAGACCATCAGGCAATAAACAATTGTGTGGACAATGTTTGGGAGCTTAACAGTGGTACAGGCAATTTGATAATAACAGATTCAAGCATTGTTAAATAATTTTCTTTTTGTACGGTCCTATCATTGAAAAGTCTTTATTTTCTATAAAAGTTTTACATATCTTGGAATGATTCCCTGGTATTAGGGCTGCTCAGGGCTGGACAATCTACTCCCCGGTTCTGAAGCTGACTCCTCTATGAGCATCAATGAGTACTCGCAACAGCTTCTTAGTACATCCGACCATAGATCCCCTGACTACATCTGGGCACTTGTACTTATATATAACGTTGGACGTAAATAAAGGACTGAGCTTGTCTTTGAACCTGAAGAGAGAGCCAACTGTTCGGGGGTTCTTCGGAATGAGTTTGAGGTTAAGGGCCGGTAATTCCTTTTGAATGATGTTTAGATATTTCTTTCTGAAAGAATCATCTTGCATAGGCTATAGGGGAACGCTGCGTGCAAATTCATTTTAGGGACAGTGTAATATAGAGTAGGTGGCGTCATCTTTTTATTCAACATACTAACTAACTGTTTAAAAAATAGTTTAGATGGGAAAACAGTTGTTCCTCAAATAATTAGTAAGAGTTGTTATTTCGTCATGAAAAGTCAGCCATTAGATGACAGAGTGAAAGCCCTGTGGAGGAGGATAGAAAGACCATTTAATTTCAAACTGAAATAACAAGAGCTATAAAAATTCATACCCAGACCCGTAAGCGTGCCTTTACGATATATTCCAGTGTAGAAACAAGAACGTCCTGGAAACATGAACGTCCAAAAATGGGGAGCTTGCTGTTAGATTCTTTTTCTAGCGTAAATTTTACGTTAGGGTGTTGGGTATTAACGACGTCCAAGAAAGAGTCTGCATTAAAACCTCGTTTAAACAAGACAAACGTGTCATCAACATAACGTTTATAAAGTAAAGGGAGGAAGGACAAGGGGCAGGCGTCCATTATGCGCTCTTCAGAGAGTTCATAAAAATGTTGGCGAATGTCGGAATGGTTCTATTTGGAGCGGTTTTTTTTGGCGCCGTTTTTTGGGCTCCAGGGTTTTTGGCGACGAGTTTTTTTTGGCGACGATTTTTTTGGCGCCAAAAATAAGAAAATAATTCTCTCTCTCTCCTCTCTCTCTCCTCTCTCTCCTCTCTCTCTCTCTCTCTCTCTCTCTCTCTCTCTCTCTCTCTCTCTCTCTCTCAGGTTAAAATATTCTGAGAGTATAGAAATTGCCTGTTACTACTAACCGCTTATTTATCTGTTTCTCTGTAACTGCCTATCTATCTGTTTCTCTTTAACTTGACAGCAATTTCCACAGTACAGAAACAGCTTTTTACTACCGCCTACATGTTAAAATTTAAGAATAGCTGAGTTGAACCCATCTACAGAAATGGCTGAACTTATT
The DNA here is from genome assembly GCA_039081455.1 of Macrobrachium rosenbergii. Lineage (NCBI taxonomy): Eukaryota > Metazoa > Arthropoda > Malacostraca > Decapoda > Palaemonidae > Macrobrachium > Macrobrachium rosenbergii. The sequence continues at coordinate 2,286 of JANJGK010001283.1, forward strand.
CTAAGTAAGAAAAATAAACCCAAATATTCGCATAATGGGTATCTTTATGTGTTCGATAAGCATAGCAAGAAGGAGCCTAGTACAAAGTTTTGGAGATGTGAAAATAAGAATGAGTGCAAAGCCCGTATCCACACTCAAGACAATGAAGTGATAAATGAAATAAATGAACATTCTCATGGTGCTTCAATAGCAAGTGTAGAAGTAGCTGCTATTAAAACTAGTTTAAAGAGTCGGGCTGAAGACTGCCAAGATCAGCCTTCGGTAATTATAAGTTCTTGTACAGAGAATATTTCTCAAGCCGCTCAAGGAGCACTTCCAAATTTAGATTTAATGAAGCCAAATAATAAAGAGAAGGAGAAATCAGTTGAGCCTCGCTCCTCCTAATCCTGTCAATGTTTGTGAATTAGTGATCCCAGATGAATACAAACTTTATATGAAAAACATGGTGAGCATGAAAACTTTTTAATTGGTGACAGTGGTCGATCAGACGAAAGAATTTTAATTTTCGGAAGACAGAGCTGGACTGTGTTTTTAAGAGATTCTGACGTGTGGTATTGTGATGGAACATTCAAATTAGCTCCTCCATTATTTACACAGGTATATGTTATTCTGGGAAGAAGACATGGAGGAGTTCATCCAGTTTTATATGCTTTATTACCGAATAAAAGGCGTGCAACATATGTTCGCATGTTTTCAGTTAGTTCATGACGCAATCCCAGGACTAAATCCAACAACAATATCATGTGACTTTGAACAAGCAGCTATTTCGGCAATGGAAGAGTGCTTTCCAGGAGTGATAATACAAGGATGTTTCTTCCATTTAGCTCATAACGTGCATAAACATCTTAAACAAATTGGGCTCCAGGTTTTATATAATAATAACTCTGATTTTGCGTTAAAAGCTGAGATGATCATAGCCTTATGCTTCGTGCCTGTTCCTCATTTGGATAACTACATTGATGCCCTATCAGAAGACTTGCCAGAAGAACTGCAACCTTTACTTAACTGGTTTGAGGATAATTACGTCGGACGACCAATGAGAAGAGGGCAATGGCAGGCGCCGTCCTTTTTTCCCCCCCCGAAATGTGGAACTAGTACAATATCGAACCATCGCTGAAAGTGACCGACCTAATAATCATGCAGAGGCAGCACATAGGAAAATATATGCCGAATTAGGAGTCCATCACCCAGTAATATGGAATTTATTGATGGTCTTAGAAAAATTCAAAAGAGCCGAGATGTATATTATGAACAATTGGTTGCTGGTCATGCTCCGAGACAGAAACTCCTCAAGTATGTGAAAGCTGATGAGCGAATTTTGAATATTACGCGCCTGTTTAATGAGAAGGAACCTTTAGAATACTTGCGTGGTTTAGCACACAATTATGAAATGCATTAAATTACTGTTTAATCCCCGTTTATATATATATATATATATATATATATATATATATATATATATATATATATATATATATATATATATATATACATATATATATATATATATATATATATATATATATATATATATATGTTTATTTAATTTTAACCATTATTATTATGTATTCTTTTTGTATGTATGTTATAGACACGAATAAAAGATTTTAATTTTCTTCTTATTTTAATGTAATCCTCTTGATATTTTCATTCTTATTTTGGTGAAAAAATTTGGTGCGCCAAAAGTGTGGGCGCCAAAAAACTTGTCGCCAAAAAATCTGGAGCCCAAAAAACGGCGCCAAAAAGCACCCGACCCGGCGAATGTAGGTCCTAAAGGGCTTCCTATGGCCACTCCTTTCATCTGTTTATACAAAACGCCATTAAAAATACAGGCTGTGTCCAGCACGGCCAACTCTAAACATTGTTTAAAAAGATTCTTGTTGAAATTATGAAACAGATATCGTCATCAGGAAAAAGCTTTTTTTAAAATAATCTGAATTGTTTCCCCCACAGGGATATGGGTGAACAGGGATTCGACGTCCAGGCTAACCATGAATAAGTCGGAGTCCTGTTTGGTAATTTCCTCCTTAAAGTCGGTAGAACACGTTAAGGTGTAAGGGCCTTTAGTTAATGGTTCCAGAATAGGTACTACTAGTAGGAATTTAGCAAGATTATAATTGGCTGTATTAATACTGGAGAGAACAGGACGCATTGGGACATCGGTCTTGTGTACTTAGGGCAAGCCATACATAATACCGTATGAAGAACCTGTAACAAACAAAATTTGGTATTGTACATACGTTTGTCTATAAATTATTTTGTTTCAATGTTCTGAAGAATCGCTTAATTTTGTCCGCGGATTTAGTGATATCATACAAGCCAGGGGAGCCGAGTTTTTAAATTTTGATGTATCATTAAGAATATTTTCCATTTGATTTATGTATTCCTGTTCATTAAGAATAATCGTCCCCTTACCTTTGCCCGGCTGCATAGGCTATTCCCCAACTGTATTATGGTTCGGCCAGACGAGTGGGCGCCTCGGTTTTTTTTTTTTTGCCATGCCTCTAGGTTAGGTTAGGTTGGGTTAGGTTAGGATAGCTCAAGGATATATTCCTTATGTATTTTGGGCGTGGTAAACATATTGAGAGAATGATTTAACAATACTTGAATCTATTATTATCAAATTGACTGCACCACCGTTAACACCAAACATCGTCCACAAAATTGTTTATTGCCTGATGGTCTAGTTGAGCTGTTTCTTCTCTGTCTATATGTTTATTTATGTATATATTTTCTCTCTCTTTTCTAAAACTCAATGCGAGTACAGTAGTTTGTTTTTAGCTCCCTTTTGGGAAGGTTGTCACCAGCCTTTTGCTTGTTCCTTTAGGATAGGTTTTAGTCATTTTATTCTGAACGTTGTATTGCAATTCTGATTTTATTAGTTTACTGACTGCCATGTTCGCTGTTTGCAGCCTAGAAAATACATCTATGAAATGTGAAACGTCGGCATATCATAATAAACTGCATATGGATAGTGCCTTTCCCTGACCCGCCTTGGATTGTTCTTCGAGCTATTGCTCCAGAAGTTGGAGACACACACACATACATACACACAGACACGTATATATATATATATATACAGTATATATATATATATATATATATATATATATATATATATATATATATATATATATATATATAATATGCGTGTATGTGTAAGAGCCTCCTAATAATACTTTATACTAGTGAAAGCATTCTTTGTATACTATGATAATGACGAATCCAACAATATCCTGTGCAGGTGTATACTGCTACATCACTTTCAATCTGTGCTTCACTATTCAATCTTTTTCATAAACATCGTATCTCTGAAGAATCAACTTTCTCTCCTTCAGGAACCCTTTCTGTGTAACTGCTTTTATTAGCACTTACAAAATCCATTATTTGCCCAGGAGGTGCTGCAATGCCCCTGTGAGGCTGTTATTGCCTCGTCTTAAATCTTTCCAACTGATTGCGAAGTCTAGACACGGCCTATACGTGAGGATTCAATCCGCTTTCCCCTCGTGAGGGTCACGGCTCACGGCTTATCCCTTTATTTGATGCCGCCTTCCATTTTAATTATGATTTTCTATTTAAAGTTCTCACAAAATAAACATAGGAACATTTTCAGATAAATTCCTGGACCGTTTCCTCCTTTTGCATGAATTCAAATGGTGAGAGAGAGAGAGAGAGAGAGAGAGAGAGAGAGAGAGAGAGAGAGAGAGAGAGAGAGAGAGACTTAAATATATGTTAAGTATATTTTTTACAATATGAAAATGTATCTCAAGTGGGAAAGGCTGAACTTGAGATGAAAAACGAATGCACATTCACGCATGCGCAGTTCATCCCAGTAAACTGAGGAGGCAACGACAGCAATGCTCTATGGAAGACCGCTCTGCTGAGCGAATGCCTTTTGCGAGTGAAAACACGTGTTCGATACACTGAACAGCATATCAAGAGGGGGTCGAGTAGCTACGAGCCAGATACTGCTTTCAGAGGGCGATAGTGTTTTAAGAATAATAGTTATAAGTTGCCCAAACTTTGGTCGGATTTCATAGCTTATTTCACTCTGCTTGTTTCTCTCTCCAGTTTTGTGCCAACTGGAAATCTGTTTATGTTTATAATTTTGCGTACAATACATTCACTAGTTTTATTTCCTTTCATTAGTTAGGAGGCGACGTCTTATCTGTTTTTTTTTTTTTTTTTTTTGCTTCATGCAACATAAAATTAGGATGTTAGGTAGAACAATGGTCATGAACATATAATTTAATTAATTCAAATTATTATGCAATGGAGCAGTTAGCCTAAATCATTCTTTATTTCATCTTTCTGGAATCTGCTGTTCCAACTGACTCTTTGCGAATACATTAGCCTAAATAGATAAGAAAATTATTTCACTGTTCCATTGCATAATTACTTACATCAATTAATTCGTATGCTCGTGTTCATTTTTCTACCTAACTTCTTAATTTTATGTTGCGTGAAACCATATATATACAGTATATATATATATATATATATATATATATATATATATATATATATATATATATATATATATATATATATATATATATATATATTTATGTATGTATACACACACACACCCACACATACAAATTATTAACCTTCGTGAAGGTGGTGAAATGAATGCACAGCCTAACCCAGAAGTGTTAGGATGAGGGAGAAGAAGAGCAAGAAATTGTTGGATAGCTGGAGACCAATAAGAACATCTTAAATATCCAGGAAGCGCGCGCGCGAGAGAGAGAGTGCAAGATAGAAGTGAGGTGCAATGTGTGTCGGGGGATGAACAAGCTGCTGACGAGACTTTTGTGTAAGTGCAGGAAGAGTCTGGTAACGGGACATTTCCTCTGATTCAGCAATAAAGTATTATTGTCATAGTGACTGTTATTATGTTTGGTCACTTGATCCATCATCATACACCTGTTTGTTTCCTTTCTTTTGAGTGTCCTTATTGCTCTCTGTCTGTATACTATTCTTGAGTATAACTGTGATCCTTTCCCACATTCCCAAAAGGTCTTATAACTCTTGGTTTCATTTGGTATTCGATAAAAAGCATGTCTCGCGAACAGGCTACATCTCTAACGATCACTCTAACGACTGAAGAAAACTGATACTAGGGGACACGACCCCCTCCTCACTTTCATAAAATTCAACTGAGGGGAGATCCCTCCCAAGGGAAGGGAAGGGAGGGGGGGAGGTCGCATTTCTCTTGGTTTCCCGCAAAATGTCACGCGGGTTGACAGGTGTCCCCTTTCCGAGCTCTCTTTTCCTGTCTGGTTATTCACCTCTGCTATATTTTCTCCCCTTCTCTATGCTACTGTTACTTTATAGATTTGCCTCACTGGTGTATTATTGACATTCACTTTTCGTTTTCAAAAGATGGTATTTCTTTTGAATCATTTATGTTGTAAGATGTTCAGAATCTCAGCTTTTTTCAGTAACAGCAATGATGAGGTATTCACGAAGCATTTGAGAATTTTCTTTTGTTTATTCTTCTTTCGTGCTCAGGAATTAACCCATATTATAGACAAAACAATTTCTTAATTCTTCCCATTTTTTTCTGCATCAGTATACCTGTTTGGTGAGTCACATTTACTTTTTCTAATTTTCATTACTCGTTATTTATGTTCAGTTTGGGTTATGATTCATAATGTTCCTGGTAGAGAGAGAGAGAGAGAGAGAGAGAGAGAGAGAGAGAGAGAGAGAGAGAGAGAGAGAGAGAGAGAGAGATTAGGGGATAGAATGGTGCATGGCATTGACATCAAAATCAGACGAAAACACTGACATTGAAAGTTGAGAAGTAATAAGCAATTATTTTAACAAGTTTAACATTAGCGTCCAGAGTCACGCAATCTCAAGCACAGAATAATTACTTATAATAATAAATGAATCCATCTGTCAGTCTACCCGCAATCTTCATTTCACTAACCTGCAATAATAATAATGATACTGATGAAAATTATTATTATTATTATTATTATTATTATTATTATTATTATTATTATTATTATTATTATTATTATTATTATTATCGCATCTTCTTAAGAATTGAGACAACTTGACATCAGTTACCCACCGGAGCAGGTTTTCAAAAATCGGAACGAGTAAATGTGAAGAACACGGAGAGCGCAAAGAAGAGAAGTATGTGAATGGAGAGGAGACTAACAAATAAATACTGATAAATATGTCACCAGACACATAAACACACACACAGCACTTCAGGGATATTTCGAAAATTCCTTTATTGCTTTTCATCTCCCAACAAAAGCAGGGAATTCTGGAACCCGCACATCAGTATCATAGAAAGAGAGAGAGAGAGCGAGAGAGAGAGAGAGAGAGAGTTGGAGAGTTGCCGCGTACGTGCTGTCAAAGCGGCTTTACAACAGGTTTCGTTTTTTCACAAAAAGGTTGTTGGACTCTTCAATTGCTTTGGGGTCATTCTGCTTCTCTCTCGGCACCCTCTATTTTATACAACTTGCCAAATTAACAAAACCCGGAAGTTATCTTTTTTTTATTGATATCTACAGAGGAAGATTAAAAAGAACGTCGACAACATTTCAGAGAGATTTCACCTCCTGGACGCCGGTGGAAATATGCCACAGAAACTGTGCCAGTGCCTCCAAGCAAGCACAGTAACATGGCACGATTCTTTGAACTTAACTCACTTACCAGTAAATGGTTGTGTGTAAGTATGTTTTATTCCGGAAAATAATTTAAGCATTTCCACAGCAACTGGAGGATGAAGGTAATAAATGTAACATGTACAGCCCTGTCCACACTAGCGGGCACTGCCCGACGGCAAACACTGTTCCCATAACCCGTTCCACTAAACTGACCGACCGAGTATGGACCCAGAGCGATGCGATTGTCTGGTAACACTACTTCTGAAGCGGGAGAAAATATAAACAGCGCGAAGTGCCCGACGGGAATGCCCGCTAGTGTGGACAGGCCATTAGACTTCCTAAGTATCTTATGTCATTGAAATCAGTTAACAGTAAGAAGCAGACGAACAGCAGAAACAATAACAACAAAAACGTGTATGTGACGGCTTGCTTATTCATCCAAAACCACAATAAAACAATAAAAAACGCACCACAAATACAGTACTCCCTCCTTTTCATTCCATCGGGAATCACAAACAGGAAGCTCATTTTTCCACAAATAAGTCTAATTAAGTCCAATTGAGCCGGGTTCCCAAAAGTATAAATTTCTGACATAACTATTCCTGGACCCTGTCCTGGAAATTCTGGAACTGGTTGTGTTACATTCTACCTTCAAAGAGGCAAGAGAAATCTAATGAAAATTCCGACTTTAAGATTTCGCCTATTAGGCTAATTCCTTTTAAAAAGGCCTGGAACTTAATTTTCCTTTTGTTGGCTCTAATGTGACCCTTTCAGACTCATCTCTTAGGTGCAGGAGGAACCTTGCTCGAAGTAGCTTCGAATTTTATTATATATTTATTATTTATTTATTGCAGAGAAATTTCATGTTAACATTTCCGTAGACAGATCTTTACATAACTAAGTTACTGATCAGTTCGCTTTTACAGTTTTACAATAATTATATGTATGTATATATATATATATATATATATATATATATATATATATATATATATATATATATATAATTATGAATTTTTACCTCATCGGTTTCTCAATTCTTTGGAGGACTTGTTTGACGTGATTTAAGAGACAACCAATGTCTCGTTAAAAAATGAGAAAAATCTTTGCATCTAAGAGCATGAATATTATGTTCATCCGTTGATTTTCACAAACACTGAGAAACTTGTTCCCGAGATCGATCAGTGAGTCCATCGTTCTTCGGTTGATCTAAACAGCGAAATATGTACGTGGTAGTTAGTCTGAGGTAGTTGGTCGTAGAGAAAAGGATAACATGGAGGTCGACGCTTTCTGTAGCCACCCACTCAAGGGGAAGTGTACAGAAATATTAATCAAAGGATTGACAGAAGAAAGTTGATCTAAACATGGTTTTACAATGAGAGAGAGAGAGAGAGAGAGAGAGAGAGAGAGAGAGAGAGAGAGAGAGAGAGAGAGAGAGAGAGAGAGATAGATTGTTGACTTTGCCCGATGCTCATCACGTGCCTAAATTCCGGACTAAGCAGCTTTGGCTGAGATCATGTCAGATTTCCCCCGAGTTATGAGCAGTTGGCCAGTTTTTGCTATTCTCAATTTTTTTTTACATACTTTTAATGGGTTATTAGGCCTATCTATCTATATCTATCTATCTGTTTACTTAGCTATCAATATATCTATCTAGTGATACTGATTACCAAAACGCACTCATGGCCTATCATTTAATACAATATATACTAGAATTAATACGCTGCTTTTCAAAGTAGAAAAAATCCTTTAAGTCCAGAAATGACGCCTTTTTAGTCACACAATAGTCCCGAAGGACTTCTGATCACTCGAACTGAATGAAGTGATGAACAGCAGCGTTACCAATCTCAAAGGGAAAATGGCCAAGGTATTGAGAAGATTTAGCCTATATACCAAACCAATTATAAAAATTCCTTCTCGCTAGCTACGCTGTATATGCCTTCCAGAAGGATTTAACAGAGAGAGAGAGAGAGAGAGAGAGAGAGAGAGAGAGAGAGAGAGAGAGAGAGAGAGAGAGAGAGCGAGCTGGAAGTCCTCCTTCAAGTTATCGCTCAGAGTAAACTAAGGGTTAAGCTTGAATTGCCACTAGTGTGAAAGAAATCTCAAAATGATTGGCATAGGGTCGTCTCAAAATAACAATTTACCGTCTTCTAGTTGTGCTGCCTCAAGCTAGACCACTCAAAGATCAAAGTTAACCGCGAAACTTTTCAGTTGACTAATGATGCCTCTTGAAATCAACAGCATTGACCAAAACAACATAGACAGTCTGGCAAATTTTCACCAAAGATGCCAGCAAAAAGCCTTCTCTCGAATCCTCATTCAATCGGAGATGGCGAAAGTTCCGTAGAGATCACATGTATTGCAACTGCAATACATGTGATCACTGTCACTTCATTTCATTGTTTTTTTCCAACAGTTGTAAGAGCGTAGTATATTAGAATTACAGTATGTAAAGAAAGTTGTACAATCATTCCGTAGTACTAATTTCATGAATCTGAGGTCACCATGATATTCCTTTGAGGAATCTTTTGTTTACCAAAACATTAGGTTCTAGGAAGGTTGGCAATAAAAAAAAGACTGTTCAAAGTTTTAGTAAAGCGCCCCTATAATAATCAATTGTAGCATATAAATCAAATGCGTACTATGAAGAGTTTACTTTGCACTGTGTGACTCTCCCCATCTTTTCTACAAAGGTTATATTATTCTTTCCACTGCAGTCTTCACATTTTTTCTTATGGTGGTACAAGATGTACACTTGAGTTCTTGTCTCATCCATGAGAGCGAAAATTTTGACGTGCTAGTGGCAAGTTGACGTTTGTCACATTATGATTTTGTATCGTTCTAAAGTGTACAATAATGTAACGAAAGACCTGTGCAATATTTTTTTTATGAAATGCTATTTAATTAACAGGTAACAAATATGTCTGCATCGGCTATTGTTAATAATGTTTCGTAAGGCAGCATAAAGTAAAAAAAAAAATAAATAAAAAATTTAAAAAATTTTGTCCTCATATTAGTTTATCAGTTGAAAGCATGTTGACTTTCTGCTTGCTTCTCCGTACCTTTCTTGAATGTCTTCAACAGCATGCTGAAAATATCCCCAAAATAAATTTGAGACCGTTCCCTGACTTGCCTCACCGAATAACTCTTCCATTATAGCCAGTCTCCAAGAGCAAGGGGAAACATGATGCACCATCTTGTTATTTACCCGTTTCATGGCTGAGGAGGAACAGTGTGAGGGAGGACGCTTTTGGAGTCCTTTACCCCACCAGTCCTCTCCCCGCCAGCTTTAATGTTGGCGGAGGGGTGACGTGATGGTTGGCACTGAGCATCTTCTCCCCAGACAAATCGAACTCCCCAGCATGAAGGAATGAAGGAGGGAATGAATTAATTGCGAGGAAAAATTTCCTTGTTCAGCGAACTAGAATTAGTATTCATGGTTCACTGGTTCATTGCCAGTTTGCCTCATAAGCTTAAGAGGACAGCCATCTGCCAAATATGATAAAACGTAAAATTTCATTGTCTGCGCTAATTTCTTAAGTTGCACTAGACTAGTTTATTTCCTTTGCAACTTCCCATAATTCAGTGAAATGATGAATATGAACCTCGCATTTCGGCTGATCCGATGGGGTCAAAACATTTTATGAAATAAGTAAAAGAAGAAGAAAATAGCCTGAGAATTCCTTATCATGCCCACCGACGGCTTATTCCGAGAGAGCACCTCCATCCTCTGCAAAGCCCCAAGATAGTAGACTGTACTGATAAATTAGTTGCACATTTTCATCAGTACAATCTAATAAGTCCGATACTCCTGTCAAATATGTATATTTTGTAATATAATTTCGTCGGCCTCTTAAGAATGAAACAGGAGCATATCTTCTCACAAAAGAATGATTGAAAAAGGATTGTGGAAGAGAACGAGGAATTTTCTAATGAACGAGATTTACAATGTTCCTCTTATATCTGAGAACGAAGTAATAAAGGCAAACCACAGGCACAATAAAGACATACTTGGTCTTCAATGACGTCAAATGAACCAAAGAAAGGCGTGGCGAGGAGGGATAGTGTGGTGGGTTTTGGGGGGGGGGGGGGGTTCTAAATTAATGTTTGTATGAAAAACAATATGAAATGCTGATACTTTACGAGCATACCAGGTGCTAGTTGCAATTATTTTTTCTGACCTGCACCAAAGGGGAAGGAGGGTGCAGTGGCTTCTATCCACGTGACTTGTTCCAAGCAAAGCTTTCAAGGAGACGAAGAAGCAAGGCGATGACCCCAGAAGGAACCTTCGTCAGTAGTTCAAAGTAAATACGAGACTCGCCTTTCCTTGACTTTAGTGATCGCTTGCTTCTCTTCCTAAATGAGACTTGAGTTTTATTTACGGAACTGCGCGTCTTCACCGTGGTTCGTGAAAAAATGAACAAATCTCTCTTTAAAATTGATCGAAATTGTGCTTTTAGATGGTTTAATTTTCATGAGCTAAAAGAGACATCTACAACTCGAAAATGAAACGTATACTGTAGAGCTTAGTTATACATTCGTAGAAATAACTTTTTTTTTTATACGGTCACTGCTCAAAACAATTTTTATGTTGCTTTCTATTTGCGTCATTTCTTTCATTTCTTGAGCAGGGAATTTTGTTTAGGATCTTTTTCAACTGAGCGTTTCAGTTACTCCTCTGTGGCATATGCCAGCCATACATTCAAGGGATGGAGTCTTTGACTTTGCTGTGTGCGTTTTCTGGGAAATCGTCGCAGTGATCTCGTGAATCCTGGACTTCCTCGGGCTCCTTTGGACATGTTTATCTCTGAAAGTGTTTAACCGAGAGGAAAACACACAAAGTCGCCATCATCAGTCCGAGGCAAGATTCGAGAAAAGAAAGTTAAGTATACCTTAGTTTAACCAGCCCACTCAGCTGATTAACAGCTCCCGTAGGGCTGGCCCGAAGGATTAGACTTATTTTACGTGCCTAAGAACCAAGATTCGAGGTTGGCGAGATCACACTAACAAACAGATTTCTTCAAAGAAAATGTTTGCCTAAGTCATGTCAAATTAAGTGTGATCGTTGAAAACTGTGGAATGACCTACTAACTCATACTGAACTGAAGAGGACATTCATCTGAGAGTTTTCGAGTCTCTTTTATCGTTCCATCACAATAATGAATCTGGACGGAAGGTCATTCTGTGACATCGATTCATTATTGTTCTAATTAAACTCTCCGTTAACAGGAACCACGCGCTTTTGGACTCTGATTTTGTCATTTTTTTCCCCTTCTCGCTGAATTTCTCTATTTTCCAGGTGTTGGATATAATGATTCTTTGTGTCTTGAAAAATTTATTTTTTTTTATTGTTTACATTCATGAAGTAGAGGATATGGATGTGATGGATTACACTTATTATTGCTGATTCAAATAGAAACTTAACGCTTTGCTCGTGAATAAGCGTTTAAGGAAAGCCGATACTATAGCAAATAGATGGAGCAATCAACAACCACAATAGTCATAACAGCAACAGCACCAGGAATACAATTTAAATCAGTGACAGGAATAATCAAAACGAAAACAGTTGAAAATAACATATGCCTATCCACAGATCCAGATGTTATAGGCTGTGTGAACCGACAACAAGGTTTATATATTGACCTTGTGGGCTTATACCACCTTTTATGATTCTATCATTTTGTAAAGAAACCATTTCTTTAACAAAATTCTTTACTAATAATAACCAGTATGATTCAATTACAATTCAAGCTAAACGAAGGCTTACTTATTGCTATGAGTCTCAAAAACACGGAAGAGTCCGCAACTTATCTGGATTCCTTCGCCCGTGCATTGGGTAAATAGCAACTGAGAAACCGGAATTCGACAATGCACCCTCAAGTCAAGTATATTGGTATGAGAATATCTGAAGAAGTTTTGATTACTTTAAAACTCAAATACAGTACGCTTAATTATTGAATATTTGCCAATACTTTTTGTCAAAAAACCCTCCGGTATTCTAAGTGAGTGCAAAACAATTTCAAGTCTCCTCAATAACATTTACTATGAGATGGACAACACTTTACTTAGCGTTGTGCAGGCGATTAATAAATCAGCCTTGAGATTCCTGGACTTACTGATGCAAATCTATATTACAAGGCAAGTCGGACTGGTTGTCACTAGTAATCAGTCCTGACTGGCAGTTCGTTTGGGTCGGCTAACCAGCCAGCTGATACTGATGTGTTAACACTCCACTGACACCTAGGTGTGGTTCGTTTACACACACACACACACACACACACACACACACACACACACACACACACACACACACACACATAGATATATATATATATACTATATATATATATATATATATATATATATATATATATATATTGGTGGAAGAGATCGTTTCCGTAGCGGAAAACAATCAAAGCTTCATTCAAATTAGAGTTCTGTGACTATACACTCGTTCCAAAAACACCTCGTGCGAAAACAAGACCAACCCGAACATGAATGCTGGAGATGACACCGAAGATTTTCCAAAACCCTTCGCACATTCAGTTTCGCTCGTATTTTAAAGCAAAAACAGAAGTCAAAACGAAAGCGCTACTGTGCAAAGAAATGAGCAAAACCATGGAAGTATTTATTTGAAAATTCACATTTTATATGGTCCTCTAAAATATAATTCTGTAAACCTTTAAACTTACGAATGTGAGGTTTTGAAAATAAAACAGAACGATATTCGAACCGATCTAGAAGCAGAAACGCAGGAGACGTGCTGCAAGAGCGCCGTTGTAAGCGTCGCCCTTCGAAAGACCTGCCTTTGATCGGCCAAGGGATCCACTGAAGAAGAAGAAGAAGAAGAAGAAGAAGAAGACGAGGTTCCTGCCAAGGTGACGTCCACTGGTCAGTGTTATGTGGGAGATGCACGAGGCATTTTTCTGAAGGGACTTTTACTTGGAGATATCTGTCTTGCTGGTTGATATTTGATCAGTTATTTTTCAAAACAGATAGTTGTCGCTTATACCTTTTAATACTAAGTGGGGATGGGGGCCTTGGGGAAAGCAATTTAGATTTAGTGCTCTGAGACCTTAATGTTTATATTGAACTAAAGCGTGTAAAAGGAGTGAAATTCCATTTTTACACAATTAATAGCAAGGACGGTCTCGAAGAAGGAAGGGGATAGAGAGAGTAATTTAATGTTCCTTTCAAAACCAGGAATGGCGGAAAAGGGGAAATGAAGATTGCTTAATTAAAAAAGAAACGCGGGACCCAATTCCTGAAGGGATGAAGGCGATAAAGAGCGTGAAGGGGCAATCGGGGGAATGTGAACCTAAATGATAATAATAATAATATCAAGGTATTTATAACATTTTTTAAACAGGCAATAGAAGTAAATGATCTATCAGATTAATATACAGGATATAAAGAACATAAAATACACAACATAGTGAATAAAGTGATGGGATCATCAGTGGTGACAGTTATGAAAAACTGACGAAATCTCTGAGCAGAGAATTACATCACACGATGAATAAAAGAGGAAAAATAAACAAACAAAAAAATTCAAGGGCGCGCGGTTCCTGATAAAGGAGCGTTTGTTCCAAAGGAATGAATCGGTGTCAGGAAGGATCTTTCCGTCCAAAGTCATTGTTGCGGCGGGAATCGTTTGAGTTCAAAGATCATTCCATGGCTCGCATTCATGTTTGACTGAGTGACATCTTTCAGCAAGTCTAAAAATACATCGTCCCAGCTGTCACCGATCGCACAATAAATAGGCCTTTGCTAAAGCGAACGTTTTCTTGACCTAAAACTTGTCGCAAAGTAGGCTATGCTGGGCATCCTCGCTATACCTCTCGTGCGTGGGTCCGGACGAGAGATACTTCGCTGCTACTTTGGCTTGTTATCTACGCGTTACCTACTCCCAGGTGCTAGCGGACATCGTTTATTAATATAATTTGTCGACCACACAAAAGAGAAATGGGTGTAGCCTATATAACAACTTAGATCCCCGAGGGGCTAGTACTAAACACGGCGCCCCAAGGAGCTTCCGCCATGTTTACCACTAGCACCTCGGAGTAGGTGACGCGTAGATAACAGAATGTAGCATCAATACTTCTTTATTTATGAGTGTTTCGGATACAGTTTCGTAGATATCAGCGTATCGAAAACAGTCCGAGGATTCAGGAATTTGTTGTGGCTATTGTATCGAAACCCCGCAGAGGAACACCAAAGACTCCATCCCTTTGAATAAATGGTTGCCACATGACAGGAAAGTAGATGAAATGGCCCATTTCAGACAGGTTCTAGATAAAGTTCCTTGCTCGACAAAAGAAAGAAAAGACGTACCAAGAAGGCGCCATAAAACTTCTTTAGAGAAATTACTTGCGTAAATGAAGATAACAGGCTTCTATAAATACTAGAGACTGAACTCTCTTACCATTAGAGATATCTCTTTCAACTCGCGAAAATCAGACGTTCCTATAAAACACAATTTCAATTGACTTTTAAGACAGATTTATTTAATTTTTTATGAACCAATGTGAAAATACGGATGTTCTAACAAAGGCTTCCTTCTGGGGCAATCTTCCCGCTTCCTCCTTCTTGGCCCTTGATTATGTCAAGTAACTATACTTATATTTTTATTCTGGCGAAATTACAGTCAGAACGGGTCGTCCAATTAATGATAATTGGGTGAATATTACGTGACCCAATAACACCGTTATATTTCGTACAATTACTTGGTGATCCAAATGAAAGTTGTCTGATAACCCAGATTTCTCTCTCGAAATACAGGTCATGTCAGTTGATAATGCTGTCGAGGTGACAGACTATGTGACTGTCAGTCCAAAAGTGAATAGGCTAATGCATCACGGTCACTGAAGTCAACTTCTTGAAGAGTGTACGGATGCACGCGATTGCATGCAAAAAAGTCCTTAAGCATTTTCCCCATATTTCAAGGCAAACTGGTACAAATTAGACTCATTACTTCAGAAAACATGACCAACGCTTTCAAGAGACGAGATCCTGCTGAAGACGCGAAAGTGAGGAAAATGACAATAATTAAAACCTTCCGGCAGGAAACATAAAGGAACAGCCATTGCTAGTTTAGTTCACCCTGTCCTGCCTCTCCGGGCATTGTGATACTAGGTTTTCCCTATTTTTCCATTCCTCGCCTTTCATTATCTTGTTGGTTTCCATGATTCTATTTTTCCTTTCTTTTCTGAGTCTCTCTCTCTTGGGGTGCCGTCACACGAACAGTTTTTTCTGGCATCTTGAGACGCCTTCCCGCCAGCGCTGGGACCAAGTGGAGGTCACTGTCCCACGGTAGAACCGTTTAGGCCGGCTTCCTGCTTTCGCCAGTTTCTGCACTTGAATGCACTCTGGTGAAAACTTATTGCATGGACAAAGCGAATTTGGCTATAGGCTATGCTGAATGATTTTACTTGGTCAAAGCCCGCCAGAGCCCTGAGCAGGAACGTCCACACTCTCTTTCGGCAGTTTCTATATATAAATGCATGAATGTGGAATTTAGGCTATAGGTCAAGCACTGGGATCTATGAGGTCATTCAGCGCTGAAAGGGAAATTGATAGTAGAAAGGTCTAAAAGGTATCACAGGAGGAAAACCTCGCAGTTGCACCGAAATAATTTTTAGGAGAGGGTGGATAGCAAGATGAAAGAAAGAGAATATGAACAGAGGTACAGTAAAAGGAATGAAAGGGGCTGCAGCTAGGGGCCGAAGGGCGTTGCAAAGAAACTTAAGTAATGCCTACAGTGCACCGTGTGAGGTGCACTGACGGCACTAACCCCCTACGGGAGTTTCTACTGTATAGGGAGAGCCCTTTCAATCCAACCCAGCACCCACAAGCATGACACCAACGACTGTTCATTATTAGTACCACAATTAGTTACTTCCAGTCTCTGAACATTCGCTACTGGCCGACATAAGATCAGATCAATGTTGCTGTGAGATTCAGTGCGATAAAGTTTCTCTCTCTCTCTCTCTCTCTCTCTCTCTCTCTCTCTCTCTCTCTCTCTCTCTCTCTCTTACGAGTGCTACCGGGTTGAATTTCAAACCTTAGAGGACTCAAAATATCACTTTATTTCTAAAAACTCCTTGCTTTAAATTCAAAGTAGGAACATAATATAATTTGTATCAGAACAAATTGCTTCTATAACTAAACTGTAACGTATTGGCTAAATGGGTAGGCCTAATTGTATTCAGAGTAAACAAAAACTGATCACTCAATAGGTATTCAACCACCAAGGGCACTCAAATTAAATAAAATCGTAACAAGGTTCAAATGATAGGAGCATTCCCTCTTTCTGAACACACACACACACACACACACGCACACGCACACGCACACACACTCGACAGCCGGCGAAAACAAAGCTTGAACAACCAACGCCGACTATTCCCTTCGGCACTCGGACTTCATCGGGGAAGGATGCCAGCTGTACAATTAATGCGACTACAGAACTGCATCACAAGGTTCGCAAAATAATAAAATTTAAACAGATAATAACCAAGTTCGTTAAAGAAATAAATTCAAAACAAAACACCCATGAATTTCAAAATAATGGTTGGGCTAAATGTAATGAGCTAATTGGTGAAGTGGGACTATGCGATTCTGGTAACGCCTTGTCCATGCAGCTAACGCCTATTTGCACATACACAAAGGGAGGGGCAAACCAAACGCAATCTAACAACCTCGTTCAGTCATTACCACACCTAACATCTGTTACAGCCTTCATGAACAGATATATATAGTGTGTATATATATATATATATATATATATATATATATATATATATATATATATATTATATATATATTATATATATATATATATATATATATATATATATATATATATATATAGGCTGTATATGTGTATGTGTAACTGAACCACGAAAATATGGAACGTGTAAAGCTTGTAATTTTTATTGAATAAATATCTCCGGGAGATGCCATCTAGTCGCAATGAGGTCCTGTCAGTAATATATGTAGGCTACATACATATATATATATATATATATATATATATATATATATATATATATATATATATATATATATATATATATATTGCCTTAATTGGTAAAAAAGATTTGATTTACTTTGGAAAAAGAGACACAAGACAATGTCTGCTTTGGAAAGCTCCCTGAAGACACGGAATCCATCCTTGGCTCCAAAGACTTTTAGTTGTCTCAAGGACTGATTGTGTGTTTTCAGCAGCTTTAAAAGCAGGAGCCTTTTTTTGCTTCTTTTTCCAAAACTAAATCAGATCAGTTTAGCTCTTTCACGATACCGGCCTGGTCAGATTTGGTCTGTAGCTGATTCACTGCCCCCACGGACCATACGAATTTCCATAGCGGCAACTTTTTTTATCGCTTCATGTAACCTTATATTTCATGCTACGTTAGTGAATTTGATGTCATTGTAAAGGTAATGAATTATAATTTATCATGTTATGTTAGATAAACCCTAAAGCCAAAATAAAGCACCAAATCACGAGTTGAAGTTAGCAGCATTGGAAAAATTTTAGCCTCATTTTTTAATTCACCAGAAGTAAATAAGCAGAGATACCTCAATTTTGTATTTACTACACAAATGTAAAATAAATTGTCTTTCATTTACTTATAATTCATTACTATTTGTGTTAGGTACGATATGTCAAAGTGCAATGAAACAAGTGCAAAATATACACACGAGTTGTAGGTTGTAGGTCAGCTGTTTGTTACTATTTATAAAAAAAAAACACCAAAAATAACTAAATTGGGATATCTAATTGTTCTATACAGCTGAGAAAGTACTATAATTCGGATTTCATAATATAAACTTTATAACTATTTGCATGATGTATGACGCAACACACCTCTCAATAAAATAGTCAACACACAAACTCGCATGAGCAGCCCGGGAGAACTTACGAATGAAGGGAAATTTCAAGTATTACTTACATTTACAAATAAAAAAAATGTAAACTGAGATACCTAATTTTTATATTTGTTAAATATAACGCATCCCCCCCCCCTGTCAATAAAAATAAATCACTTATTTACGTGAGAAGCCAGGGAGAACTTCTGTGCATTGTAAAATGTCATCGTTATGTACATTTAATTAAAAAAAAAAATAATAAATGATTACGCTTATAACTGGTAGCCTAATATTTTTAAAAATACAAATGTATCGTGTTCATCATCATAAAACATTTTCGCCAAAAAAGCATATTACACATAAAAGCACAAGGAAATACTGTAAACATACATAAATCTCGTAAAAATACCAAAAAATAATGCATTTTATAAAAAAAATACACAAAATATATATATAATAAACTTACATGAAATGTAATCTTGTGTACTCACCAACAATCCTGGTCTTCATATCTTGCTAAAGCCTCCTCCTCTATTTTGAAGACCTCGCAGTTCATGTCGTATGACTAGGGAGGGGGGGGGGAGCAGGAGGAGGCGTTCCTGATGCTCCTACTACTGCTTCCTCCGGTAGGCTAGTAGGGGGAGGTGCCGTGGTGGTGGACGAGCGCCGGTAGTTTCGGTTAGTATGGCAATCACGGAAGCTTTGGGCTTTTATGCAGAGGTATTCTGCACCAGGCACAATAATACGTGGTGTCCTCTGGAAAGCCCTTCATGGAGCAAACACGGCACCTCTCCCTCTGCTTCTGGAACTCTGGCACATGCACAGTGCCAGGAGAAAGGCCAGACCTGGGGTCCGTTTTGAGTCTTGTCTTCAGGTACCGAAGGAATGGCAGCATCGTCAGTATTGCTAGTGGCAGGAGAGAAATCAGTTGATGCACTAGGGGTGGACAAAGCAGCACAAACAGGTGCGAGGGCAGGATCATCCGGAGCAGGTGCAACACCCTGCGCAGAATACCCAGGCCACTCATCCGGATCGAATTTCATTAGACTGATATTTGTCAGTCCATGGCACTGTAAGGGATTCAGTTTATTTTGGTCTGTGGTAAAATTGGGATACAAAATTGTGTACTCTGCAATGCAATATGCAGCAAGTACATCAGCATTTTCTTTGACCACTTCACTGTCTTCCATATGAAGCTGTGGCACTTAAACATCTCGTCAAAGTAGTCAGCTCCGTTTACATACTGTCTGTATCCTTCAATGGTAACAGGTCGTTGTACTGCCGTAGTCACCACCTGAGTAACTCCACCCTTCTTCTCCCTTTTTGTTGAACATACTCCTCCTTGTCCGTGCCCCGCAAGTTGGTTATTTCTGTAACCAACCATGAGTGCCTATGGTGCCCCTCTCATGAGGCGTCAAGTGCCACTGGTGTGCACCCCGTGTTCACAGAGCCCAAGACGAATAAGATGAGTTACCTAGAGATCCCGTTTTCAACGCTCATGCGCATAACGTCACAGGGAGAGTTCAGCCAAGCGACGCATCGGCGGGAAATATCCCGCGTTTTCACACGTTTGTTTTCATTTGTGAGAAAAGATTCATCATGGTGACATGTGCCATATATGGGTGCTCCAACTCTTATAAGAACAATATAAATGTTGGTAGTGAAAAAATTAGGTTTTACCGTTTCCCAAAATATGAGGAATTGTGTAAGAAGGGGTGGGGGGAATATACGCATATTATCAATACCAACACTGTAAGAATTACTTAATTACTGTCCTAAGAATTACCGAAATCTAAAAGAAGATGCCATACTGACACAAAATCTTTATAATAATGTTACTGTTGATTCAAGTAAGCCTATCACTAGTATCTCATCACTTGAGTTTGGTTTACTATTCCTATGCTGCATGTAGCATTTTGGTTAACTAAGTGAACTGTAGGCCTATATGGATAGGCTCACTTAGAAAATTAAGAGATTATATGAATTTATCAGCTAAGTTTCTCATGCAAGTAAATCTTTGGCTACGATCGCGAGAGAGAGAGAGAGAGAGAGAGAGAGAGAGAGAGAGAGAGAGAGAGAGAGAGAGAGAGAGAGAGAGAGAGAGAGAGAGAGAGAGAGAGAGTTAATTGTAATAAGATTTTCAATGGATGTTCGAAATAAAGGTTATGTCATACGTGAATTTTCATTTCCATTGCTATTATATTCCCTACCATATTTATTTGTATTTTGCAAATAGAGTCATAAAGACATTAATATCAGCCTACTTTCATAAATACAATGTTAGGAATCCAGAAAGAGGCATGAACATAAGACTATGATCAAATTGTGTAGGCCTATGACAGTCGTCAAATAATCAGCATTCTCCACGTCTTGACAGAGCCCTTCCGTCACCTTTACGGAGCTCTAATAATTATCCAAGAACGCGTGATAACCTTTATCCAGATATGAGCCAAGAATCTGAAAAATCACACTACCGTACACCGTGAAATCAAGCACTTAACCAGATTCTGACTCACACAAAATATAAATTTTGATTCCATGTTTCACTCGCTTCTGAGGCCTATTCACTTTGAAAGACACCCTCCCTTTCCACGGAAGGAAGCAGACCTACATCCAAAGGCAGGAGGTTCTTTCCTGGCACATGATGTTGGTACGAGTTCTGGATAGATTCAAGAACTGGTCGCACAACATAAGCCTATCGATAGTACCTGGTGGTAACGTTAGCTGCTTCATTGCATGAAAATAGCGATATATTTGCACGAACTTTGTGTGCGACATCACTAGTTTCCACGCTCCTTAATAATATTTATTATGTTTAGACCAATACACCCGTTCTTGTGGCAATTCAGCACCCTCATAAAAATGCGCATTCCGATGTTGCAGCCGTGCCACTTCAGTGCCCTCTTTTGCTTGAGAACATCCCTGCAATAAGTGGCATAATGGCGGCATAATAACGGAGTAATTCTCGCGTGAAAAGTTGCTGGAGGAAACCTAAGGCACTCACTGGCACTGGCACTTTCAGCCGCAAAACATCAAAATTCACGCAATGCAGAGGTCAGGATCCGCAGACTATTCTTCATCTTCATTATCAGCAACAGAAGGGAAGCAGTTGCATGAAAGGGACCGGGCTGGGAAGCGAGGATGCAGCCTTACCACTCCCTCTCCCTATCCCACCCCCTCCCCCCACCAGCCTCCTCGCCTTGTGTCATTTCAGTGATGGGACAAGAGGGTCTCCTCCTCATTGCTGTCAAAACTCAATTTCGACCATAAAATCGTAACTGCCATCATCACTATTTGTCACTTTCACTCTCCATAAGGCATCAAGAGCCTAATTATCTTTCTAGGCGTTAAATTATACCTTTGGAACTCAAGAAGGTGCAATAAACAATATATAGTTGACAGTGTTAGGAGGGATGAAGCCTTCACATGCTGGTTTCTCCAGCTGCTCACTCTCTTTTGCCGGACCCTTGAACTTATAAAACACTGCTCTAACAACGCACTATGACATTTTCAAAACATTAAGTAACACCTTTGCAACAAAATCCGAAAAAATCGGCAAAATTGAGTAAGAAATAACGGCGTTATAAGCGTTTAAGTAAGCAGCACTGATTAACACTTATAGGTAGTCATGGCACGCGATCACACTGGCTTCTGAAGTTCAATTAAAGGACATTTTGACGCATGCGTAGTTCAGGGGCTCCTCCCACCCCGTGCTGTGAGGAGAAACAGTATCTCTTGACGTCATATTTAAACCATTGTTATGACGCCTTTATCTGATTTTCGATGAATTTCTTTAGAAAAAATCTTAAGACGGGCGTGCGCGTTCATCGCGAACAGCGACGTTGGACGCTCGGACGCGCTTGCGCATGGTTCTTTCACGTAAAGGCTGACTAATAAAGGCTAGTCTGCATATTATATATATAAAAAAAGTTAAGTATATCTTAGTTTAACCAGACCCTGAGCTGATTAACAGTCATCCTAGGGCTGACCCGAAGGATTAGACTTATTTTACGTGGCTAAGAACCAACTGGTTACCTAGCAACGGGACCTACAGCTTATTGTGGAATCCGAAACACGTTATGACGAGAAATGAATTTCTATCACCAGAAATAAATTCCTCTAATTCTTCATCGGCCGGTCGGAGACTCGAACGCTGGGCCGACAGTGTGCTAGCCGAGAGCTCTACCCACCCCGCCAATGAAGAACTATATTATCCATATAACGTGTCTGTATATTATGTGTGTGTGTGTGTGGGGTGGATGTTTATTAGTGTCTATGTGTGTCTGCACAGAGCAATAATCAGAAAAATTGGGTATGTAATGGCAAACTTTTGTATTTACATAACGATAAGGTCATTTTACCTGTTATCATCTCCCACACAAGAGCTGAGAGACAGTCACTCTTGTTTTCCAGAAGGAGCGAAAGGCTCCTCGAGGTCTGCGTTCGGTGTAGGCAGCGTTCTTTCAGAATGTCATTAATAAAAAAGAACGTTTTAGTAATAGTTTTGTAATGTTTCTATTACGTGGAAGACTACGAAATGCATATCAGTAATCCAGGTTTTTTACTTCTTTACCATTTCACTAATTTTCCTGTTTATTTTACGAACTAATTTTTTTTTTATTGTTATTAAAGTTATCAGGAAAAGACAACTATTTCTTCATCCAAGTTTGTTTCATTTTAAATGAAAATCTCTCGTGTCTCTCAGATACAAGTAACATTAAAAGGAATTGCCTCAACATTCAGTGCTCCAGTAACTTAAAATTAATATAATTAAACACTTCACTTCTCAAGGATGTCTATACAAAGGCCTACAGTGGTGTTTCATATATATATATATATATATATATATATATATATATATATATATATATATATATATATATATATATATACTGACAGGGCCTCATTGAAACTAGATTGTATCTAGTGGAGTTATTTATTCAATAAAAGTCACAAGCTTTCCAGGACTAACAGTCCTCATTGTCAAGTATCCATGGATACTTGATAATGAGGACCGTTAGCCTTGGAAAGCTTGTAATTGTTTTGAATAAATAACTGCTAGAAACCATCCAGTTTCAATGAGGTCCTGTTAGTAATTGTATTAATGCACAGAACAATTGTGTAAGTGATAATGTTTATATATATATATATATATATATATATATATATATATATATATATATATATATATATATATATATATACATACATATATATATATATATATATATATATATATATATATATATATATATATATATATATATATATATATACCTAGGGAGTTTTTCAGGTATGATGCATTTTACCTTTCCGGTTGTATTAACAACATACTAACGATGACTTTTTTTACTTTCTCTCTCTCTCTCTCTCTCTCTCTCTCTCTCAGATGTTGTGTATCCGTAGAAGAGACGGAAAGAATTACAAATCTTTTAAATCATCATCCAATTACTGAGAGAAGGAAATCAAATCGGAACAGAAAGAAAAAGGGGAAACGCTGAGAACAAGACAGCTGCACACCAGAGGCAATAAGGAAGGGCACGTGGTGAAAACAGCGGCAGTATTCTTCTGAGTTGATAAAACGCAATAACACAGACTGGAAACGGCGGCAATAATACCTTGCAGTGGGCTGACCGACGAAGTCTGGGTGGTAAAGGGTTTTATGGATCAGGAAAATCAGCGTCTGATGAAATAAAAATAAATAAATGCATGGAAGTAACACAAGGAAATGTCACCATGGATTCCTGAGATGATGCTCTTGCGGGGATGGCAAGGGGAAAGGGGGGTTGGGTGTGGGGGGGGAGAATATTAGTCTCTCCGTTAACCAGTGAAGGAAAGACGAAATCCGACTCAGGGGTTCGCCTTGGTCTCTTAGCAACATCTGATTCAAGAAATATAAATTTTTTTAAATGATAAAAATTACTTTGTTTTTAGATGAAATTTCGTCACATGGAAATTCAAAATCTATACTAACTCTGTATCCTCCAGTGTAACTTTCCAGCACTATTCCCGAAGGACTTTGCTGACAAGAATGGTTGCTGCTTTGTCAATGACGAATCTTTCTTTCCTATACTGAAAACATGCGGTCTATTCCTTCTTGATAAACTGTGATTGCCCCAGTCTCTGTAGTCTCTGTCGCATTGCTTTGCCCCTCTTCAGTCACCAAAGTATTTAAAACTCAACTGAACTCAGTTTTCAAAACATTTCGAATCCACCTTCTTACACCCAACAGTCCTTAGCCTGAAGGGTTCCTTTGTAGCCTTTCGATTACAGTTACATGGAACCATTTATTTCTTCATCAATTATTTAGTATGTTAACCATCTTTTACCGTATAACCCATAGTAGATAGGATTTCTTAACGATATGTTCCTCTGTAATTACGAATTGAGTTGACTGAACACTTCGATTGCATATGGTTGTTATCCTCTCTGAGTGTGCACACTTAGAATATATATGTATATTTGAACACAGACACACACACACACACACACACACACACACACATATATATATATATATATATATATATATATATATATATATATATATATATATATATATATATATATATATATATATGCGTGTGTGTGTGTGTGTGTGTGTGTGTGTGTGTGTGTATTCACGAGCCTAACCTGGTGTTGATTTATCTGGCCCTAAACACCCTGAAACTCACCTGACTGCTCAGTTAAGCTCATGAAAAGAAGTAAGTTAACAGTAAACTAAAATGGTTTCCAGAAGAAATGCAAGACTTCACAATTTAGGTTTTTATTAGAAGGATCAGAAGGACATTGCAAGAGAGCTCCTCACTAGCTCTGTGGCACTGATATTACGTTACTCACAAAGCAAAGTGCCACTCCAAAAGATTTATGAACTATGGTGAAGCTCTTAACTATAAAATTAATTATCTCTAGCAATAAAATCACTGTGGGGAAACCTCTAGATTACATAAATACACAGATTCTGCCACGTAGGCATGCAAGTCAGTAGTCATTTCATGCGCTGTTCTTCATAAGCTATATGCTAAACATTCAGAGCCAGCAGCACAGGGGTGTCAAACTCCTGTCTCGGGGACCAAAGGATCTTTTGGGATGGTCTTAAGTGTCACCTGAGATAATGGGAGGGTTTATCACACCTCTTGGGTAGCATTTGCATGAGATGTCTGCCGCAACAATATTGAGCTCTTACATTTCAAAACTCAAATAAAATCTGGTAAACCTTCGCTCTCTTGGCTGAAGGCTATATACAAACCGTATGTGTTTTGTTATCATAGTGTTCCTGTTTCAGAAAAGTGAATTATTCATACTTGGCATTATGTCAAACTCGAATTACGCATTCCTGGTAACCAGATAAATCAGTGTAGGAATGCGTAAATTTCAGCCTCACAAGTAGGTTTAGTACCTTCATTAGCACTCGAGACGGTAACTAAAATAAGGAGTATTGCTCAGAAGTTTTTGCTGAGGCAGGCACTAAGAATATGTTAGTTACATGTTTTACAATGTTCGTTATGTTTGTTACACGTTTTGAACCAGTCTCAAAGCTACATCATCAGTCTTGCGTTCATTATTCTGAACGAGAAATACTTACTTGAAAAACTCCATCCTTCCACCTTCATCTGCTATGGAGAAGGTATTGCCCAACCCGCCCAGATCCATGACACAGATAACCGCCGTCATTATCATCCCCAGAAACACGAATATAGTTTGCACGACATCTGTGTACATTATGGCTTTGACGCCACCCTAGGAATAAGAGGAAAAATTGCTTAGAAGCTCTCTCTCTCTCTCTCTCTCTCTCTCTCTCTCTCTCTCTCTCTCTCTCTCTCTCTCTCTTCTATATCGATTAAAAAGGGATGCTTACTTAAACTGTTACCTAAATGGAGAATGGTTTTCAGTTGTGGCCATATCCGCTTACGTAATAACAGGAAACCAGGAAAAAAAAATATATGTATGAAATGAAAAGCGGGACTTTTGCACTCACTGGTCGCTTCTTCAGGAGGAATTGTCCCTCCTTTTGAGGCAGTTAGGTCCAAAACAAGGAACGGCTAACAGTGGAAAATTGCACCATGGCCTGTAAAAAGCACTCCTGCATTACTTTCTTCCTTGTGCTTTTCACCTGCTTTGCTGTCTTCCCACCGGGCTGTTCAGCTCCTTCAGCTCGCTCTCGCTTCAATATAAACACCTTTTTTTCTTTAGGGAGCCCATAAAGGAGTCTAGAAATGTGACCCTTTGACTTAGTATTATTGTTAAACTGCTTTGCGACAATATGATGTGACATGAAAAAATAGAAATAATAAAAATGGGAACTTACAATGAATGGAAGGGAATCTGACACCCAAATAGGTGATTTTTCTTTAATTTAGACACAGATCTTCTTTTGTATGACCCCCTGTAGGTTACAAAAGGATTTCCCTCGTCTATAACGCTACGGATGGCTGTTGCCAAAAACAACGCCCAAAAACGTCACAGAACCTGATCAAAACAACAGAGAAGTTTTGTTTGACGGATCTGACTTTTATCCTCATCAGATTTCGAGTCATTTGCAAATCTATGACACAAAGCGAAACATGGGAATATTAGATTTCTATGGTTATAAAGACGAAAATAAAAATATTAGATAAGTTTACGTAAAATCGGTATACAGTATGACTTCAGTACACTCCAGTAAATAGAGGATATTCAGAGAGTAATTTTGTTTTAATTTTGTGTACAATTTAGAATCGTTTAGAATCATTAAAAGGTATGTAAAAGAACCAAGCATTTCTTACATTTGCAGTCTTTGTTTCAGACAGCTACAAATTCTAATCATACGACAAAATTGTGAAAAGAAAGCGTCATGAGAATTGCAACATACTTTAAAGAAGCATCAGAACGCCTCTTGGAATCGGGGCGCGTGTTGCAGAATTCAGGAAACACGGAAGAATTTCAGGGGAACCGCCTGACGATAGCGATCACACTTACGATGGCGATATAGAAGGACCAGATGAGTCCTATGATGGTGATGGAGTAGTGACTGGAGAGCCCTGTCACTGTACAGTAGACGGGGTGAGGGACGGGGCGTTTAGGCAGAGCCCGTTGTGCACCAAGTTGCTGATCACCAGAGTTGCCGACGGCATCAGTCCTTGGGATCCAAACCTCAAGGTGATGTACTGTTGGAATACGCGAAGGCAAGTCTAAGATTTAAACAAAAACTGGAATAGGTTAGAATCGTTACAACAAATCTAAAAATGCACACTCATTGTTATTATATCGATTATATGCTTTCTGTTTCAAAATATCAACTAAACTAAAATGGAAATATTTTTTGAACTGCTGAGACAAAGCTGATATCTTCTCATACATATTTTTAAGGATACTTATGCAGTAGTTCTATGTTATCCCAGTATTCTTAGAACCAGAACTGCAAAGAGATCTTTTTAGAATTATAACCCCACACACAAATACTTACCTAGAGATTCTTTCATATATTAATCTGTGTATTACAATGGTTACAATGTCTATTAAAAACATCAGAGAAGAATTTTTGAGCTGGTTCTGCCAGTGGAACAAAAAAGGCCATGATATCCAACAGAGAAAATATGTCATTGCTTGCTCCTGCTTTGGATTCATTTGCTTCACTTTCCCATCCAGCGAATCCTGCGCCAATACCCTCTTCACACAAAGAATGGTTGGAAAAATATAAGACTTTTACCAATTATTAACATCCCCTTCATGGTAAAACGAACTCATTACACACACACACACACACACACACACACACACATACATATATATATATATATATATATATATATATATATATATATATATATATATATATATATATATATATATATATATATATATATATATATATATATATAATGAGCTGGAAGTACAGATTTAATTATCATGCTCAACAGATACTTCTGCAACTATATCTCCATCTTTTACTACTTTCTTTATCCTCATTTATTTTCAAGTAATATAATGATAATAATAACGATAAGGTTGGTGAAGAAATCTACAATGATGTCAGTGCATATATATATATATATATATATATATATATATATATATATATATATATATATATATATATATATATATATATATAGAAGAATCGCAGGGGAAACAGACCCGACAAACATCTCAGGTTGAAGAGGTAAAGGCATGCATGTCTCTTACAAGAACAAGTTTATTCTGCCAACGTTTCACATCACATGATGCATCCTCAAGGCTGGAAATTACAGACAATAAATACTTAAAATGTCACTTCCACAATGGGAAAAGCTTCTTTAAAAATTTTTAAAAATTTTTTAAACATTTACAACTACAAAAAAATTAAAACAAGAACTTGAAAGGAACACCTACCAAGGCAAGAGCTAAAAAGTGACTAGAAAGACAGGGAGGAAATAAACAAACGAAAGAAACCTATAACGAACGTGGAGAGTAAACAAACAGGCATTCATATCAGCAACCTACAAAAGTCGACCAACCATCATGTACATAACTCAGCATAACAAGGTGGGTAAACGGTGCCAGATCGTTCCTTCCTCGTGCGGGAATCAAAGCTCAGCTCTGTTTCGTCGGCGAGGGCATCGTGCAAATCGGAACACCAGGACAGGAGAGAAAGGGCGTGAAAAGAGAGATTCTCACTCTCGACATACTTATCTTTCAAGGCCACGAGGACGAACCTTGCGTGTGAGAGGCAAGGAGGCTTCCTAGCACCATATAATTGTCCTGTTATAAAAGATCACGAGTCCGCTTATTATTATATATAAAAACACAATTTTCAAATATTAAAATTTGTTACAAGTTTTTCTCGAGCATGGACATGTAAGACTACATAGAATTTCAAACACAATTTTATGTAAATACTGTACATATTTTATTGTAAATGGAGTATTTATTCTACCGTGCTTCCCATAAATAGTAGTGATATACCATAAACCCTGGCGTTTTATGCACTATAAATACCTGAAAGCTTACAGAGATAATTGGGTGAATTTTTATTACCCCAGCAAAATTTATTACCTTTCATACCAGGCTATGGAAAACATGTGCAGCATATTCTACGATTGATAATTCTAAAGGATTTCATCTCGCTGGAAAATATCGAAAGATTTTAACATATATATATTTAGAGCCGTTGATCCATCGAGTGGGTCTCTGGCGGCTATGAATGTGAATGGGAGTATTCGGCTTTAAAATCGGAAGTCGAATTGGCGTATCCATGTGGCTGATATTGCTGTGTCATCCGTCCTTCTCATACTCTACAGAAAATAAAAAAAAATGTGCGTAAGTTATATAAAAAAGGAGGCCCGTCATTAATGATTACGTGTGATATTATATTTAAGAACCAGAAAAAATCATAAAGACAATATCCTTTGTATATTTTATACGCTAATCAGCTGGAAAAAAGGTTATGGGCAAAAACAGTACGATGCCACATACAAAAAAAGCTGTAGACATTCCTCAAAGCCTTTAAGAGAGAGGCCCCTTGGTTGCTCATGAGGATAGTTCAGGGAAATGCTTTCGAGGGTCCTGGGGATGGAACACCTTCCATGGTAACTAATTAATTCAAGAGGGGAGGAAGTTCATTTAGTTATGCCAGTGCATCATGAACCAACTTAACAACACCTGAGGCTTACTTAGGGTCTCTCAAGAGAAGTCAGAATGCCAAATTTTCTTCTCCCGGTTTAATACCTTGAAATTAAGGGCCGTTGTCTGTCGCCTTTAAATATTCTGGTTTGTTTTTCAACATATGATTGAGTTAGTACAAACATATAGAACTGTGCAAGTCCGAATTCTAGACAAAATCTGGTGATTAAGACAGAAAAGCAAGGACTTCAGAAAAAGTGAACCTAGCATTCACGACAATCACCGGCATAAAACGAGTGATCAGAAATTATAAAGGACAAATATTTTAGGCGAGATATTCTCGATTCATTCGCGGTTAGCAATCTGTTTGTTTCCATTGCACAACTGCAGAACATGACAAAAATAACATCATCCACAGGGGCAAAAGTCGGATATGGAATATGTGTCGCTTGTAAGGTGATATTGAAAAAGCTTCGAAATTCATGTGAAATAAAAAGTCCTGTTGCCATCAAGCATCGGGTTTTTTTTATTTTACCAAATTATGCGTACAAGGTTGGGATACAATTTTTTTTTCTTAAAAGAAATCCCCATGCACATTGTACAAAGAGGAAATTTGGGGAAATATTAGGAAACGAAACAGTTCAGCAACCACTGCCTGGGTAGAAACGGTCAACTGACAAAGGGCTCGGTCGCAGCATGCTGGGCACAAGGCTACCTTGCATTTGTTCCTTCTCTTGTTTTGCTGCTCTTGTCAGAAATGCTCCTAACAATATCGTGTTTGGACTTTAAAGAGTATATAACTTGGATTAGAAGGTTACCCTCTACAGCACACGTAATCAAACTCAGAATAAAAAAAAAAAAAAAAAAAAGAGAGATGTCTGTATTTGGATGAAACTAAGTTACCATGCAGGACAGGGCAAAGTAAGAGTCTCCTTCAAGTCCAATGATTAAGTACAGATTCTAGAACTGTCTTCTGCGACTTATCCGTATTTTTAGGAAGTAAGTTTCTTGTCCTTTATTAATCATAATATTTACAAAATACCTCAAGAGAAAAGAAAGTTTTTCTTGACTACTGAACCTTTACTGCTCCAAATACTGAACTCTAGATTTTTCCTTTACCTCACAAGGACATGGCAAGCTTCCTGTCCGATTCAAATCAGAAACTAGAATGCAGTGGTCTAGACAGTTTCTTTGCTAATGAAATTAATATCCTGAAGTATTCACAGCAAAGTAAGTTTCTGCCTGAATGCGAACACATGCTGTGCATCAAGCGGACGAAATGAGACGCCTTTTTATAAAAGAAGAAAAAGCAGGAGGTGGATCAGCAAGGTCAAACTTCCCAATCGACGCCAGATTTGCATAAGTAAATCGTTCGATTCACCAGATGTTCCTTGTCCAAACACGGCTACAGATGTAAGGGGAGGGTGGCTGCCATTTTCTGAATCGTAATAACTTTAAGTGATGGGCCAAGATAAAAACTTCTATTGGGAGAGTGGTCAACTAAATCCAGTAATATTTCTGAAACATATTGGCATAATAAAACAAGTTTCTCTGCAAATTTTAGAACGCCCTTGTATCTGTTAATAAATAACTACAAATAGCCATAGATATTTGTTTTCGAGGGGTTTAACAGAATTGCGCATAAAAACTCTTTTTCATCTTTCTCTGTCGCAGGAAACGGTGCCTTCATGACAGAGTTACGAGATGCTTTAGATTATTGCGGATCTTCGGAGACGCCTTCAGACGAGAGCGATCAGGCGAAAGCACAAGAGACGCAGCTCTTCCTGTCTCCTGGGAACGCTGCTTTTTGTTGTCGCCCGAGCATAAGGACGCCTTTAAAGCGCCATATTCAGAGGTATTCTGAAGGAATTGCTGGCAGTCGGACCATTATGCGGGAAGAGTGATAAAAAATGACTTTATTCTTACTGTATGAAAGATAGGAAAAGATGGCGGGTGGGGGTGGGGGGGTGGGGGTTGTCCTCACGTGTTCTCATCCACAGGCGTCTTCTTTATGACTACTAAATCATTCTCGGTGAGACTTTTGGGCAAAGGATATCTACCTACTTTTTCTAGTGGATTTCCGTAATGCCTCAGATAGGAATGTTCTGACGTACCACAAACCCTTAATGGACTACCACTGCAGCTGTTATTGTTGAATGTCAACAACAGCATCAAGAGCAAAGCAATCGCAGTCAACAGATACAGAGCAACTTAATAAGAAAATTACCAAAACTTTCATGAACATTTGATTTGTTTTTTTTTGAAAATTCAGTTTCCTTAGCCGTTTACATAAGGCTCACTTTTCAACCAATGCTCCAGTATAAATCCGGAGCAGGTTTTTTTTATGATTGATTTTATTTTTTTCTCGCTAATGTTTTCCTCATCCCGACGCAGAGTCCTCATTTCTTAAGTCATCTTCAAACCATTAATGAAGATGCAAGCTGGTATTTTCGGTTTAGTGTGGTATAAACGGCATTGAAGCATTTGAATCACACTAATGACACCGAAAACCTTGTCACAACCGAAGCCTTCCCCAACATCTGACATAATGAAAGCAGTGAACATCCCAACGGCAACGACACAGATTAGGACTAGGCAGAAGCAGGGGAGAAACGGCAGAAAACATTAATTATGGTTCTTATATTTAATCACTCATTACAGGGACACATCTTGACACGAGTATCTCTAACCTACCTCACGTAGAGCGCTTCTCCCTCCCAGGTCATTCCTGTCCCAGAGTCATAACGGTATTTCATGGGCGTTCTGAATCGCGTGCTCACTTCAAACGAGTTTCCAGTATCGCTCCATATTTCCTGGTAGGTAATTGGCCTTCAGATTTAGGATGACATTTAGGGATTATTTTTAGCTTCTAATATTTTATTGCTACGCTTTAGTGAGCGGTTGCACGTTCACGTGGTTTGTATCAGCAATTTTAAAATACGTTTAACAAATTCACTTCTTAATAATGCTGTGCTGCTTAAAGGTGCAAAGCCCTTATTGAGAAAAATGGAAGTTAGTAATAAAAATGTCAAATGCAAACTTAAGAATGGGACGCAAAATTTTCCAGCAAAGAGAAATTTGGCAAACATTTGATAACAAACTGAAATATTTGATACAGAAAGAATATTCCCTAGATGGCAAAGAACAGAAAATTTTCATATAACTTCTGAGGCGCCCTCCAACTAATCAACTAAAAGTACCTCTAAGAGTCTAAGTGAAGAGTCGAAAATAAGAGGAATAAGACTAATTTCTCGCTCTTCAGTGAAGGTCCTCTCGCCGCAAGAAGGTTTCTACATCGATTTGACAGTACTTGGTAATTTCTTAAGCAGAGGGGAGCGGATGATGAGTACGAAAGGACATCATTATCATCGCGGAGGGAGAGAGAGAGAGAGAGAGAGAGAGAGAGAGAGAGAGAGAGAGAGAGAGGAAGTGTTATTTTAGATAAAAATGATTGTTTCAAAAATGGAAGAAATTCTTAACGACCCCGCCAACTTGAGACAATTAAATCAGGGGGATACTTTCAAGAACAGCATGTTATTAGAAGACAATTTAAACAACCGGTATATACTTAATGAAGCTTAAAAATTAAGCCAAAATAAGTAAATCACAATACGAAGACTTATATGGTACTGGGTCAAAGCCTGGCTTAATATGTGCAACTTGCTGAAATTACACAAACCTGTCATACCGGTTCTCTCTTCATACAAAACTCAGAACTATAAACTGGCTAAATATACAGTTTCTCATGTGAATAAATGTGCCAGGAATGACTTGTCGCTAAGGATCTCATATGACTTTTTTGACGAATTAAAGGGCAAGCAATTACAGGGAATTAATTTTATGGTCAGATTGGGCATTTTTTACGATTTTTTACTGTAATCATTATAACTGAAAGCATGTTTTTGCTCTCACGCCATAACACAAAAAGCATCATCAGTGTGTCTGGACATTTCCTACAGGAAGGATGACCATATATGGAAAAAACAGATCAAAGAAAGAGAAAGCGGAGGATGGGACAGGCAGCCAAGTGCAGTGAAGAACACTTCTCGAGGACTGAAGGTGAAGCCAAGTGCCTGAGGAGGAGCTCCTCTTCCCAGAAGGTCGTTCGGATCGTGACGTCACACGAGAGAAGCGAAACAGTTTCTTGCTGTTTTGTTCGTCTGCTCCCTCGCCATTTTTCTGACATGTCTCTGACGATGTGAATAAAAGGGTGCTTAGGGATTCCTTAATTTTTACTCATAATAATCATCTCCGTCATTTCCTCCAGCACTGGGCGAGGGGAAGGGCCTTCATTATAAATGATTAATCCCTTTATTGTAAATCACATAATTTTTCTCGTCTTCTGAAAACTCCGATTTTATCCTTTTTGTGAATAAATATTTTGTTTATAGTAATGATGCTTTATACGTAGTTATGGCAAGTATGCATTTTACTGCATTTTTAGAATATCAAGCAAAATGATTCTTCACAAGTCCTTCAATCTCAGTTTGCAAACGGGATGTAGGGGTAGAAAATATATGTGAAAGTTAAAAGAAACTGAATACATACTGAATTTCAGCATTGAAATAAATTCCTTTTGAGGGAATATTTTCTGTGCACTATTTTCAGGTATCAGTTTGATTATTACTAATTTACGCAATGTGAAAGCTACTCATAGGTCAGCCTGACGGAGAATAATTAGTATAATACTTATAGTATTAAACACCCAACTATTACTCGATACTGAGGCCAAAATGATTACCGCTTAAATGCCCCTTCTCCAGATCCACCAGCTCAGTGACCGATAGCCAGAGGGCGACACCAGACCTGCAGTGCATTTCAACATCACAGTCATCTCCGATGGGTTAACAATAAGTAGTTGCTCGTGCTGTTGCATAGCCAGCTTTATCCACAACAGCAAGATGGCCGTTACGATTTGGAGTAACTAAAATAGACAAATACATAAATGAAATATGTATATACATACATATATATATATATATATATATATATATATATATATATATATATATATATATATATATATATATATATATATATATATATATATATATATATATATATATATATATGTATGTATGTATATACATATACACATATATATAATATGATCACGTCATTTACAAAAAAAGTACCAGTGCAGCAGAGTTTTTACTGTTAGAGTAAATACTTTTTCCTCACCCTCCGTGTATGTCACATTTGCTAGGGAATCACGAATGTCCAATTTCCTGTTCAAAGACCCCTCGGAAAGTCCATACTCCTCCGTCCGTATGGTCGGTAGCGGTAAGGAAAAATTTCTTAGCCTCACCAAAGGAATTTATTAAATATGTCTTGATGCAATACTGTTTTATCGGAATGGTGCAAAAAATGAATCGAGTCACAATATATGAGGGATAAAACTACTGTGAAAGATGCAGCTGCCTCTAAATACCCGCAGGAACAAGATTTTAGTATAAGAAACCTGTCAGTAAAATAGAGTAAGAATTAGATGGAATCCTTTTCAGATGAATATCCAGTAAACCACGGAATCGATATCTCATGACCAACAACAGAGATATAAAGACAAATAGTGTGTATAGCCAAACAAACAGTAAGATGCGCCATTGTTTCGGAGGCGGCAAATGACAGTGTAATCTTTATAGTGCACAAAACGACCCAGGTACATGGCCACCACACCAGAGATGTGACGCGATGACCGCTCCAGCAGACACGTGACAGACATCTCACACAGTCACGACGGGGGTGTGGCAGTCATCAGACGCAGCAAAGGAGACAACGAGGAGAAAGGAACTGGCAGAGAGAGAGAGAGAGAGAGAGAGAGAGAGAGAGATGTTGGGACTTTCTTGAAGAAAAGCAAAATATGGTGAAACAGGAAAAAGGAAGAGTCCTTTATTTTCATGTTTAGAGCTTTTATCATTCTTAGATATTTGAAAGAAAATGATAAAATTATAATGGAAACAGAAGCTTCAGTAATAAAGAACGGAATCGTTAAGCAATCAAATCCAGTATTACGCCCATTGACACAACAGCTACAACAGCTTGCAGAGCGGAAGTTGATAATGATCTGCAAGCGATATAGAAAATATCCCGTAAATTATTTTAAAATTGTTCTTAAAAGATTGTCAAGGTAATCAGCAGGTAAATGAGATACATGAAAGGAAACTATTACAATTATTTCAACTGAATTTTTTTTTATTGAAAGGAGATCATAAATAAATTCATATTTACATTGAAGCAAGTGTCAGTAACTTGACTATCAGTTTTCTCTGAACGAGAAGTTGGCCAGCCAGCATTGTCCTGTAGTGTGCTTGATTTTAGGTGAGTGAAAAATTTAATATTCTTCCAAGTATATATATTTCAGACCTGGAGATTCTACCCCTCAGGATCGCTTGAAAATTATTTATTCCTTTAAGTGTGCAAACTGCAACAACTATCGTGGAAAAGACAGCATGCTGGGATTTAAGGTCATGATATTCTTATTCTTTGTTTTAGAAGCATTCGCGTTTACGTTTTAGTTTTCAATAATTTTCTCGTATATTTAAGAATCATCATTACCACAAGCAATGAAAGTATCTGTGTTATTGTTGCACTTCAGCTAACGCAAACTCGTAAGAATATTATTTCTCCCTCCTTCATCATCTTTCCTTCAAGGACATAGCACACAGAAGAAAAGAATCTCTCAGACTGACATAATCACATCCTTGTCTAAGTTGACTGCCTTCATCCTTTTTTCTTTGCTGGCTCTGGCGACCCTCAAAATCCTTTTATGACCCAGTGGCATGTCTTTCATGACGGTGCAGGGACATTAAACCTGCGGATTGTGACATATCTATCGTAGGGCCTTGTTCCTTGGTCGTTTACTGCGCCATAAAGTTGATCCTCATCTGCCACCTACGAGGCAGCTCTCCATGTGACGTTGGCTGATTTATTAGGTGGAATTGGTCTCTTATTTTTCCGTTGTCTCTCACCATATGTTTTTCAGAGGTTGTCCGGGTATTCCTTTAGAGCTCATTTCACTCATTTTGTATGCTCTACGAGCATGAAACTCCCTGTTACACACAGAAAGAGATTCTGAGAAATTCCGAGGAACTGGCGTTGCAGAAAATGCGTGTGATGACATACTTTTGAGAGGCAGAATATTGTCCCTCGTTGTTACGTATCATTCAGACTGAGGATTATGAACTTTCCGAGGGTTCTTGTAGAAAATAATAATAATAATAATAATAATAATAATAATAATAATAATAATAATAATAATAATAATAATAATAATAATAATAACCTGAAGGCTTGCTCGCGTCGTTTGTTTGAGAGGTTTAATTCAAAAGAACAAAAGTGTTTTCCTCTTGAAGAATGTTAGAACTACTCATGAGTCCTCGGGTGGACGTGACCAAAGAAAAAGTTTAGTTTCTCGAGATCTGTGTATTTAGATAACGAAAGCTGACCCAGAAAAAAAAGAAACACATTTACATCAATGTCACTATTAATTACTGTAGAGAAACTGTAAAAAGTGTGATTTCCTTGGGTAGCATCTTCTCGCAGATGCACAAGAAGTCAGGACTAGTAAACAAAGTTGCCTTTATCTTATATTTTACATGGGATAAAAGGGCAAATAAAGTTTACCGATGAAAGAAGCGGTAAACAGCATATTTGGTTACAATCTTGAAAACACACCACGCCTTTGGAGTTAATATTTCTCGTAACAAAAGTATTTCAAAAATCAATTGTCATTCATTTTAATGGTACGTTACATTTCCTATTGAATCTTACAGCTTTTGATGCGATTTGTGTGAGTGTGTGTGTGTTCACGTGCACTGTCATTCGTTTTATAATAGCCTGATGCAAAACGCGCAGCTAGGAATTCAGATGTTTTAGGATGGGAGCAAATATAAACTTTCGATGGACATAAAAGTTCTGTTGATTTTTATACTTCAGCTCTCACGCAAAAGTTTTAATGAGGAGCCTTCAGTTCTGAGCAAGAGATTGTGATCAGTAGACAGATTTTTATGCTTTATATATTTCAGTTCTTATCTTCCCTCATATCGCCGTCAAAGTTATAGTTTATCTTTCAAATGTGATTATAGAGGGAGATATTCTATGTCAAAATGAGCACTTACAAGAAAAAAGGACATATTACCAATTTTAGAATCGTTTTCTTGAAAAGATAATATAAATGGCGGAAGTGCCTCATCGTAGGTTAAATTAAGAAAATAGTAAGAGGATTAATAAGGACCCTTTTATACTTACTCCTTGTGAAGTCTGGTAGTTAGCTGAACTGTAAGTAACTTCCATAGAAAAGAAAATAAGATGTCAACTCATGTCAATAAACCCAAAGTAAATGAATCTCAAGTCTTGAAGAAAAATGCATTTTCTTTGCAAGAATCTAGATTCGCAATTCTTTTAATCCCTGTTGGAATTACAACAGTTTGGTTTTTAACGAATTTCAAATCCATTACTCAGTAACTATAAGAACTTCTTTGTGCTTCCATAACGCGATCTATAATAGATAATTTAATGTTTCTTGATCCTCGGATAATTTCTTCGGCCATCTTTTATTCTGCGATTTTATACCAAATGGAACGCACAGTACAGCAAAATGGAAAAAACCTGAGAATGTGGATCAACAGCAAAACAACATCAGTACCTCTCCATTGACCCTTGGCCCCAGGTCATGCGATTCGCTGGCGAACATTGCTCGCCATGATGTTCTATATATCGTTATTATTGCTGTTGGCAATGCTGACTTTTACGACGGTAAAGGAACAGGGACTAAAAAGGAGATCGGTGTGACGGGAGTGAACAGGATGCTGAATATTTAAGCCTCGAAGAGGAAAGTCTTCTGCTTCCGACAGCAACAGGAAAATGTTCTTCTCTTCTTTTCCCAAATTCACTCAGTTTTCCGGGCAGATGTAAACCTGAAAGGCACAGCGATATGTATGTCATGCAAGAATGTTCTCCTTATTCGTCTTTTCTAATTGGACTGAAATATGTGTTAATTAATGGAGCATATCTTTTTTTTTTTTTTTACTTTTTTATGAAGACTTAGAAAACGAGACTTTTGAAGAAAAAGGAATTTGCTATTAGGATATTATCTGTCAACAATATCCACAGAATAAGCCAGGCACCTAACTTAGCATTTAATGGCTTCGCCTCACAAATGACAGGCTGAAAGTATATCCTTCGTGAGGGAAACGGTTTCCTGGAAAATCCATTGAGCCCCTTCTGACCTAAGAATTTGAAAAGATATCCTGAGCTAAAAGCTAAAATGTTCAGAAATGTCAGGTTAGTTCAAGAAATGTGCAGAAAATGACCAAGTTCATGATATCTGTAGGTTTATTGCGCACTTCATGAAATTCGCAATTCCACAACTCTCAGAACATACGCATATGAATAATGCCATTTTCTAACATAAGAAAGTAAAAATTTACACCAGAAAGAAATTAGGTAACGTTTTTACCCTAATTGAAAAGTATTTCCTTTCATAATATGAAAACTGAATGTCAGTGATTTTTTTTCAAGTGTCACCAAATATAAATAAAATAAATAGTTATCTTTCAGGAACTAAATTTTTGCAGACATTTTTACTGTTAATTAACTGGAATAATGCTGAAAGACAAAGATATTTCTTTCAATACAAGCTTAACGTTTATCAAATTTGATAAAGGTAATAAAGCACAGCCAGAGTAAAACCTTATTTTCTCTACTTTAAATAACAGAGGAAAAAGGAAGGCAAAAACTGCACTAGATCTGAATTTGTCGGTAAATTTCCTTTCTTGGCGGGTATCAAGACAACTCCTTGCAGCGTAAGAGGAGAAACGTGTTTTTTCATCAAGCTAATTTGCTTCAAAAAGAAAAGTTTGATTAGGGGTCAGCCAAAGAAAGAAATGACCTCAGAAAATCCATGAGTATAAGGTCACCACAATTGTAAGGACACCTTTTACCATTTTGAGAATTATG
This sequence comes from Macrobrachium rosenbergii, assembly GCA_039081455.1. NCBI lineage: Eukaryota > Metazoa > Arthropoda > Malacostraca > Decapoda > Palaemonidae > Macrobrachium > Macrobrachium rosenbergii. The sequence goes on from JANJGK010001283.1 coordinate 42,323, forward strand.
GCACATTTTTCCTTTATTTAGAAATTTTCACTAAGATGCTCAAAACCTAGAGGACTGAAAGGCCTGGGAGCGGAATTGTTCACAGGATAGTGAAAATTCTGGCGCAAACTATTAGAATATGGAAAATCAGGTCATGTATTGTCTTCTGTCCATATTCATTTGAAGTTTGAGCGTCTATTGTGCACGACATTTGTTGAATTTAATGTAACAAAGGGACATTATCAAGAAGAGAGAGAGAGAGAGAGAGAGAGAGAGAGAGAGAGAGAGAGAGAGAGAGAGAGAGAGAGAGAGAAATGAGTAAATTCAATAATATCGTGTGAATTACTGGACGGGGGTTAGAGGAATACAAACCAAATTTTCCTCTCAGGATTTTCGCTTCCAGATTTCAGATTTGTTTGGACACTATTTCTTTAAGCCATTTATTCCCTCAACGTAAACACGAGACTGAAAAGACGGTTTTCAGGAAAAGATATTCTGATGAAGGTTCGACAGGCAAAAAGAATCTCTCGAAATATTTTTGCCTTCAATCCTGTCTATCCTGGGCATGTAAATGTCTTCGCAATTTTCAGTATGACTTGCATTTGAAAGTCAAGGAAGCGGATGGAACAATATTTCTGCAACCAGGAAAGATACACACACACACACACGCACACACACAGAGAGAGAGAGAGAGAGAGAGAGAGAGAGAGAGAGAGAGAGAGAGAGAGAGAGAGAGAGCAATTTGAAAGATTATGATAATGCTATATTAAAAAGAAATTCTTCCGAGAATAAGTAACTTTTTTTCTTATGTAGTGATTTCAATACTTAGTGGTTAATTGACAATAGAAGGTTGCAGCAGAGACTTGAAGTTTATAAAATTACCATAAAAATCTTCGGAGAAAACGGTAGATAACACCTTCTCATACATACATACACACATACATACACACACACCCCCATATATATATATATATATATATATATATATATATATATATATATATATATATATATATATATATATATATATACATGTGTGTGTGTTTGAAGCATACCATTCTTTATGTCTCCACCATTATGTGATCATCAGCTGATGTCTTCTAATTTGGCATTTTTTGAGAAATTTTGGCAATTTAAAATAAAAAAAAGAGAGATTTCAGCTTTCTATCCCCTAAATGCTGAGATAAGATTATCTTTACTGACTCACAGATACTGCTTTGTTTCAGTATTAATTGTTGGTAGAAGATTCAAATGGTACAAGGTTGTGAAATCGCTCACTGTTAGTTTAACGCCTTCTAAATAATGCGCGGCACGTGTTCACTCACTCAGGGAATACTGCAGGAAGAGAGCTGTATAGTAAATGCACTGCTCTTTCTTTTTGACATTAGGAAAAGCTTAGCCTTAAAGCTGGAATCTACAATTGAACATAAGCCTATCGTAGAAAACCAAATCCTTTTATTGGAACATTTTTCAGTAGATTTATTTTAAGGTGAAGTGTTTCGCCTTTAAATAATTACACGTAAATGTTTTAATTCTCTAAAATTATAAGTGAATAGGCAGCAGTTATACTGATAATTCTCGAGAACGCGTTCGGATTTTCCGTTATTCATAAGGCCTCCTTCCTGCATTTGAAGCATGCCTAATAAAACATTAGCGATCTTCCCTTTCCCTTCTCTTTGCACATGATTTCATTCCCATTCCGACAGATCATCAGGAACGTTTGTTAAAGAGGAAATGAGAATGGTCATGAATCTGACTGCTCCATTAAAAGCGAAATGGCGTCTCTTGACCTTTGCCCCGAGACTTATTCCTCGACCCAGATTTTGCATTTCAATGCCGCTTCCATCACGAGGAATGGGCTGCATGCCAACAGGACTTACAGCTACCAGCGGAACATGCTTTGCTAGAGAGAGAGAGAGAGAGAGAGAGAGAGAGAGAGAGAGAGAGAGAGAGAATGAATTCATAGGACAAAACGGCAAAGCCTTTGCATTAGAGTAGACAAACGAAGCTTGGGAGCATCTACCGATACTTAGATTATATCATTCTCGTCAAACCTCCTTAAACAAGGGAGAATGGATATTGGATGTCCGTGCAGTTCTTTTACCAAATGGATTTTTATAGCCTACACGTTGTTTGGCAATGCGTTGTTTCTCTTCGACGAAAATGACAAAGTCTGAACCGGTGGAAACTGTCCTCGTTTCTTCCTCTGATGACTATGAAAATACCGCGTTCTCTTTCTCACGGTAAAAGTAGCAATGAAAATTGCACTTAGTGTTTAAGATATATATTTCGATTATAGTTTGTTTTCTCTTTCTCAAAGAGTATGTAATTCAGAACAAGTAGCGAACGAAAATTTGCGTATTTCACCGTTTTTTTTTTGTTTTTGTTTTTTTTACAGTTGTTTTTACAGACTTTCGATGAAATGAGACTTCAGAGTTTACAGAAGCCATTTGTGAAAATCGTGATTCGGCCAAAGGCCAAAGGGCTATTGGAAAATCCGACTCCTCGTCAATCTTTCGTATTGCGCCTTGAGAGAGAGAGAGAGAGAGAGAGAGAGAGAGAGAGAGAGAGAGAGAGAGAGAGAGAGAGAGAGAGAATTTATACTAATACTGCTCCGAGGTCGGTGATCCCATTAATATCCCAACAATAAGTTTCCTTCTTGTCCAGAAGTCCTCCCTTTAAAGATCCTCCAAAGATCCTCTAAAGATAACCATCAATCGTCGCATCGTGTCTGGAAGGGCATCAGATGCTTACCTGTCTCGCCATGTGCCTTTGAGTATAATATCTTTGAGAAATTTCTTATCCTTGAACTTATGCATCCTTTGGGAAACTATAATATCTCATCGATCAGCTAAGTAAATTTCCCATTTAAACTCATTCAGTACAATTTTACTGGTATTAAAGATGGAAGACATAACGAAGACTGATTAATAAGAGAAAGCATCCGACAACGGCAAGGAGAGGAATCCTCCCGCAAAATCTCTTGATGTCATTAAGATTTTCAGCCTCGCGGAATTTGACAATAAAAGGAACAGAGAAAGAAAGAAAGATATGCAATAGTTGTGACACATAAACGAATAGACACTGAAATAATGTCAGCACCTTGCATGTAAAAGTTAATATTTTGATTATGTAATGTGTTGTGTATTCATATGCATAGCAAAGTGTAACAAACGTTGAATTCATTTCTATTAGCGCGTAGTAAAGAAGCTAGAAGATGGAGTGATAGGGTAGTCTAGCCAAAGTTTGCTCAATGTTTTGATGACCATACGTGGACACAATTGTCGCAACCGAAGGTGGCGTCATTCAGGGAGGTAACCTGTTTGTCAGTATTTGATATCACCTATTTTGTATTCAAGGGTAACACTGTTATGTTTTGGGGTCCACACGTGCACACCTTCATTGCACCGGCCGTAGTCCCGCAACAACGACCCCGCGCCAACGCGCGGACGAGAGAAACACAGCATCTGTCGCGCATCTTCTGTACATATATCTCCTTTATTATTATTATCATATTAAAGGTATCATCATCATCATACGCATTACACTGTCAGCTCTCAGCCAAATGTAACTTAACTTCAGTCCTGTATTATGTCCCGAATTATATGTATATTTCCATCTGCCAACAAATACAAGTGGTTGTGTTTACTCTCTGCTTCTACCTGCCTGGAGTCAAGCGCTACGTTTCCGCTCGCAAGAGCTATTGATCAGTGTGTTTGTTGTTTGAATAAATATTACGGGCTGCTTCAGGAGCAAGAACCCGTGCCAGCACAAGGCTGGCTTAATCTTAAACAATCTGAATAAATTAGAAAGCTGGGAACTCTGACACCTGCTCATGCCCATCGTCACAATGTTGAAATGTTAGTAAACTTGCATCTGTTATCCTGTTCAAGTATCATGTGTTTGTGAGCTTTACTTGTGTGGGTCACGAGTTGTGTCTGACAACGCAAGGTTAGAGTTTGTACGTATGTTTGTGTGTTAACATCAATAAGGGTACAACTGGCTTTGCTTATAACTTTTTTATCGCTAGGGTTGAGACGGCATTTTGGTTCTTTTCTAATTAATAATAGATTGTGAAGCGACACGAAGAGATTTGCATAGACATCCACAGCAAGACATATACCTGTGAATATATCTTGACTGACTGATTCATTCCTTCATTCATGCTTTTATTTTTATAAACTAGCTCACCGTAGCAATGGCCAGTAACATCGAAAAAATTCCTACATCTGCTAAAATAATGCATGTTACTATAAGAAAAACATAGTACGCATTTATTTCTGGCTCAGTCACATGCTAGCAGTTCATACATATTCATTGATAATTTCGGTAATAAGAAACAGTTTTATATCTAAAAAAAAAAAAACTGAATGAAATAAAATGCTTTCTTTCGTCCTTTCTCCATCCACGGCATTTCCTTTTTATCTCACCTTCGTTGTCGTCCCCTGATCGCAGCCTCGTCCTTCAACGAGGGCCGGAATTCTCTGTGCTCCGTCTCTTAGGAATGTCTATAGTTTACAAATAAATTGTACAAAGTTTTCCGACCAAAGGTTTTCAGAGGGAAACCTCATGAACAGAGATACAAATATTGCCTTGGGACCTCAAAGTCCTTCGCACGCCTCCTGCAGAAGTTCTTATTTACTTAGATATCACAAACCTTAGAGGTGGAATATTAATTTTATACAAAGTATTTTCGCAAGTGATTCCCAAAATTATTCCAGGTCCTGTGGCCTGGCAGGCTTGACCAGAAAGAAGTCACATAAATCATTAAACTCCATAAATTGAACTATGCATCAAAATACAATATCAACTACTGCTTTGAATTTGAAAGCGTCAGCGTTAAGATGAAAGCAAAAATATGATATATGTCGAAACATTCCAGGAGTAGATTTGTGTTGCAATATCTATTCACTTATTGATGAAATATTGTTCGTCCCTCTTTTATTACATGTTGTTGTCAAATATATCCGAAGGAACGGGTTTCACTGTCAGTTTTTATTGCTATGGTATGAAAAACTGCAGAAAGTATAACCATCTCTCTCTCTCTCTCTCTCTCTCTCTCTCTCTCTCTCTCTCTCTCTCTCTCTCTCTCTCTCTCTCTGTATCAAACAAACAGATAAGCATCCTTTTGTTCTGAAACTATCAAACTGTAGCTCTCTTTATGTGTGGCTTAAAGGGATATCTTAAAATTCCCTATTCACCTGCATTTTTTAAATATTTTAACTGATTGCCAAGCACATTTTTCACCGAGATATTTATACATCTTTCATTTAACTTGACTGCTGCGTCTGTCTGTATGTCTGTCTGTCTGTCTGTCCCCAAATCTTGTAACTCAATTTTCGACCTACTCCCTTCGTCCGAAGGACTTGAAATTTTGCATGGTTACTCAGTCCCGGTGACAACACAACCTAACATGATCAGTAGGTCAGCAGTGACCTCTAGTGACCCTACAGTGACCTCTCCCAGTATCTTAGGATTTGTTTGAAACGCCTCGAATTTTTCACAACTTCTTTGACTTGGTAGAATCTGTCTTCTATATAACCCCTCCCCCTTCCCTCTTCCATCCCAGATCCCCTTCCCTTTTCCATCCCCCTCCCCCAGTACACGGTCAAGTGTTAATTTAGCTGTGTCCTCCCCCTCTCCTTCCCTCTTCCATCCCATCCCCCTTCCCTTCCCATCCCCTGCCGGTGCATACGATCAAATGTTAATTTAGCTGTGTCCTCCTGCTCCCCTTCCCTCTTCCATCCCCCTTCCCCTCACTTCCCCTTCCCCCCTTCCGTAGCATGCGATCAAATGTTGATTTAGCTGTGTTCTCCTCCTCCCCTTCCCTCATCCTTCCCTCATCCTTCCTTCATCCTTCCCTCTTCCCTCCCCTCATCCTTCCCTCTTCCCTCCCCTCACCCTTCCCTCCCTCATCCTTCCCTCTTCCCTCCCCTCACCCTTCCCTCTTCCCTCCCCTTACCCGTCCCTCTTCCCTCCCCTCACCCTTCCGGAGCACACGATCAAGCGTTAATTTAACTGTGTCCTCCCCCTCCTCCCTTCCCTTTCCTCTACCATCCCCTCCACTACCACCTTCCCTCACCTTCCCCTTCCCCCTCCCTCCCCTTCCTCCTCCCCTTCTCCCTCCCTTTCCCTTCTCCATCCCCTCCCCTATCATCTCTCTTCCCCCTCCCAACTTCTGGAACACACGATCAAGTGGTAATTTAGCTGTGTCCTCCCCCATCCCCCTCCCCTCTCACTTCCCCTTCCCCTCACCTTCCTACTCGCCCTCCCTCTTCCATCCTTCCTCCCTTTCCCTTTCCCCATCCCCCTTCCCAATTCCCTCACCCTCCCTCGTAAACAGATATCAGTTTCGTTAACTACAATCATACATCGGTTACAATTTCTGTCAAAGCTAAAAAGTATAAAATAAAAAATAAAAAAAAAAAACATTAAAACACACTTTTATTAAAATGCACTGAAAAGTAAAAAATAACATTTTGAGACACGTCGTGATTTTCTTACTAATAATAATGTCTACAAAAATGAAAGCATGGGCCCCAAACACGGAAGGAAACTCTACAAAAAATTTAAAAATCTATTTCTTTTCTTATAGCATTTCCTTCCATGTTTGGGGCCCACGCTTTCATTTTTGTAGACATTATTAATTATAAGAAAATCCTGGTATGTCTCAAAATATTTTTTTTTTTTTTTGCTTTTTAGTGCATTTTAATAAAAACATGTTTAAATTTTTTTTTATTTCTTATTTTATGATGTCCCAGTACTCTAAAATCGCAATGTTACCGGAATTTAGAGGATAATGCAGCGCTTCTTTGAAAAGGAAGCTGTTATATTATTCAGCAGTGCAGAGGGAGGTATAATATTCATTATTCTGGAATCATTCGTTTATTGCCAATCCCTATTCAGTAGATATTTTCCAATCTGAAGGCAATTACGGGATTAATAATGCGGATTTTCTTTGGCGCTCATACCTGCAAACGATTATTGTTGACCTTTCCCGTCCTTTAAAAAGTATGTAAACTCTATAATATTCAAATAGTCCTGCTAATGTTTATTTTCGTTTTATATAAGGACTTTTCCCTGGATCATAGAAACACCATTTCAGATATGAAAGAAATTCAGTGTTCACATTTTTGAAATGAGACGACAATTTAAACTTCGAATTTCGAAGAGGAAATGACTAATCATTCCTTTTGAGGTTCGCTTATTTTTTTTTTTTTTATCAGCTTTAGATATTCCCACAGGAAGCCTTTGCCTAAATTCAAATTCATCTGTGGCGATTTTTCAGCGCGAAGTGGATTTGGAAAGGAGGCGGTTCTTCTCGAGTAAACATTGTCTTTTTATACTTGGCAATGTTAAATCACTTCATCTGCTCATCATATTTATTATCTTTAACCAAAGCAAATCGGCTGTGACTCAGTATTAGCTGAGTCTGGCTTGAAATTCTAATTGTCTGACCTTGGTTATGTTCGCGGGAAGCTGATGTAACTTTTTGACACCAGCTTTTCCTTCTGTGGGACCTAACTTCTGTATCCATGGCAAGGAAACACGTATAAGTTTCTTTTGCGAGAAACAAATATTATAAACGTTGGAGGTAATTAAGATTTTCTGGAAGATAAACACAAAAGGCCATTTCTACGAAACATTGCCGCAGCTTCAGCAGAATTGTTTCTTGTAGTTAATTTACGCTGCTCTGGTAACTGCAGCCTATCTGGTATTGCAGAAGTAATGCTCATAATATAACAGATTGTCTGTTGCTATCTGATAAACAGCGTTGTGTTCACTATAAGAAGCATTTCCCGATGGATTGAGGAGGATGACCACTGCTCGATTCTCTGTTTTACTTTCGCAAGTGGAAACGAGAAAGATATTTATTCTTCTCTCTCTCTCTCTCTCTCTCTCTCTCTTTCTCTCTCTCTCTGTGGCTGTGGTAATCTTGAGATGAAGTTCTTCTCTTTACAAATTTCGGCGGTTACAGCTAGAACCTAAAGGATTGGTCAAGACAAGCAAAGAAGTGGTAATTCTCCTATTAGTGAATTAAACATATCGACTGAATGTCTTGTAAAATAAGACTATAATCTCTATGACGATGAGTATCTGCTACTCTAATGCAAAGCTAGATGTAAATCAAATGATTAACTCTGCTGTAAAAATTTAGGAGAGGATAAATTCACGAAAAAGTGACTTTGGCTATGAATAATATCTACTGATCTGTCCCTGAGATATGACCATCTGGCATATGGCTCTGTTAGGTCAAATATCTTGTTTATGTGTTGAGTCAGTTTCATTACGACTAATGTCGACATTTTTGTAAAACGGTTTATATCGCATCGCTGGCAGCTGGCATATGATGTACGACAGCCATATAGTTCTCCCCAAGAAAATTCTTGTCTCCCTTGACAAATAATTTCATTTTGTATACTGGAACGCCTCGGAAACAGAGGGTATTTAAGAACTGATAAGTTTTTTTATTATTATTATTCATTCTACACTTACTACTGTCGTTCTCACGTGAAGATAAGCGCTATATATTTTCTTGAGAATCTTCTTAATGGAATAGGAAACTTACTATACTACTGAGGTTTATAATAGTAAGTTTCCGTGTAGCTTACTTTCAAAGTCAAAGTCAGTCCCATATCATCTTGAAGAGAGGTATGCACTGTCTAAGCCAAGATAATAAAAAATAAAAAAAACTGTTTCTGCAGTGAAATTATATTTTTTTTCTCATTATCAATTAGTTCATTTCAAATCAACCGTTGAATGAACTCCTGGTATTGGAATGATTATTCCAGTAATATAATGTTGCTGTGGGCGAAGATGCCCTTATGCCAGGACAGGTTCTTTCTGCAGGAGCAGCTCATGGGATGCATATCTTTTATTGCTCTCTCTGCTATATATTCCTAAAGATGAATAAAAACATATAAATAATATGTTTGAATACCACCCCCCCCCCCCACAAAAAAACTAAGATTTTGAAAGGATTGTGGTAAACTTATCTTCATGAACTGATTATTCCATGTATGTTGAATTAATTATGAACATTTGAATAAATATCTAAGGACAAATAATATTTACGACTATTGAACCTTTTACGAAATGGGCCATCAGTAATAAGTCATCTTACCTGCGCGAGGATTGTCATGCAAATCTCCATAACGAATTCATTGCGTTAAATCTTACAAAATGAAATGGAAAAATATTTCCTTTTCAAACCCCTCTGTGTACTAAGCTTTCTCACTAAAAGAGAATTCGCTGCTACTCAAACACTTAAGCTTATGAACTGACAGGTTTAATGTATATTTTATGGGAGAAGTTGTCAGGAAAAGTATGAGGGTCTCCAAGGGACCTAATCCCTGAGAGTAAGGGTGCAAAAGAAACTCGCGAGAGGGAAAACATTATTTACAGACTTTTATGATAAAGGAGAGTAATTTCTGTGCCTGAGAGTGCGAGGGAGATGTCTCGGGAAGAGCAGGCGGTACCATAAACACTCTAGACGGTTCAACAATTAGGCGCAGATTTCCTGGTTTACACTACATTCATTTTCTCGTTTGGATGATTCGAAGATGGGAATATTTTTTCATAAGGGAAAAAGTATTTGGAATGGTTTCCTTGCTGTCACTCATCGCGTGTCTCTATGTAATATTATATATATATATATATATATATATATATATATATATATATATATATATATATATATATATATATATATATATGTGTGTGTGTGTGTATAATATACATACGCAAATACACGCACGCACATATACATACATACATATATATATATATATATATATATATATATATATATATATATATATATATATATATATGTGTGTGTGTGTGTGTGTGTGTGTGTGTGTGTGCATGCTCAGATAATCACAGGAGATGCACGTGAATTAGTATAAACGAAAACCGCAGGAACACAAAAGTCAGAAGATCTTACCAAAGCGCTTTCGCGAGGTGTGTATTCCCGAATCGTCGAGGAACAAATGAAACTCATTCCGAAGAACGGTAAAAGGTGAACAAAAAGATAATCTGGTCACAAAATAAAACAAGCCACTAAACGCTGAGAACTCTGGAAAGGGTAACTGTAATTTTCTAAGCTTGTATAAACCTGAATTTTAATCGCTTTGCCTATACTTGTCAACAATATTTTTAATAATAAAAGCATCAGGCTTAAACAGACCAAGACCTAAGTTTAAAACGCAACCGGTGTTTGAATTTATAAAACTACAGTCAATGGCATTGCGCGTAACTATGGACCTTGCTTCACTTGCTCACTCCTTTAATACGATGACTGGAATCTCTCGTGTGTACAAAGAATGCATTCGATTTCTGGCTAAATCTCACAGAATATTGATGCTGTTTGATTCATTGTTCAAGGGGTTTTCCAATTTGTCCAGAATATTTTTCATCACAGTTTTAATTTCTGATGTGCAGCCAGAAACAGCCTGAGAAAATTTCTTATAACCAAACCCCTATTATCAAAATGTTGAAAAGCTTTAAAATCTTAGGAATCTCTAAAGAACTTGTTATTGAACAATGAATCAAACAGCATCAGTAATCTGTGAGAAGTGGCCAGATAGCGAATGTATTATCTGAACACACGGCAGATTCCAATCATCCTGTTAACTGGAGTGAAGCAAGATCTACAGTATAGTCACCTCTTCATTACTCTAGTCTATGGATTAAAACATGCGATGTACGTAGACTCCTTCAGTCGTGATCTTTTCAACTGTTATGGAATTTTTACCTTCATCATTTGTAAATATCCGAACAATCTACATCAGTATATCCATTATTTTGCCCATCAAAATGAATCAACATGACTTAGTACCGGAATGGTTGTCTTAGTGTAACTGACGTTTAGAAAGTTGTATTTTAATCATTTTTGGTTTTGATCCTTCGATCTTAACAAAATTCCATGTTGGTTTTAGATATAAAAAATTAAAATGAATCATCTCTTTTTATGATAATAGGCTTTTAATCTATAAAGATTTTTACTTCGTGAACATCTCATTTTATTAACAATATTTTTTTTCCGGTTTAGGTGAATATATCTTCTGGAACAGTGAAAGCAAATACTTTTGCAAGACTCAGATAAAAAAGAAAGCAGCTAAATGTGGGAAACGTTATTTGGTTAGTCTGAAGATCTCCTGCTGCAACAAGAGTAAACGAAAGGGAGAAAGTTGCTGACCATTTGTGCAGTGGAGAGAGAGAGAGAGAGAGAGAGAGAGAGAGAGAGAGAGAGAGAGAAGAGAGAGAGAGAGAGAGAGAAATATCTTCACTGTGCGTTTCGCTCTCCCACTGAAGGGTGTATTTGGAGATCTCAAATGATTTAGTGCCACTCATCCTCCTTCTTGTCCTTTTTCAGTTCTCTGTCAAGGAAACTATTGAGACAGTAATTTGTCTGTCTGTTCGCACTTTTCCTGTCCGCCCCCAGATCTTAAAAATTACTGAGGCTAGAGGGCTGCAAATTGGTATGATGATCATTCACCCTCCAATCATCAAAGATAACAAATTGCAGCCCTCTAGCATCAGTTGTTTTTATTTTATTTAAGGTTAAAGTTAGCCATGATCGTGCGCTTGGCACCGCTATAGGTGCCAACAACACATGCCACTACTGGGCCGTGGCTGAAAGTTTCATGGTCCGCTGCTGATAGTGGCATGGGCTGTGGCTGAGAGTTTCATACAGCATTATACGCTGTACAGAAAACTCGATTGCGCCAAAGAAACTGCAGCTCATATTTTACTTGTTTTTTCTTATTATTCTTAATAGCAGACGAGGGTAATAACCCTATATCAAGAAAACAGTGTTTGTCTTTTTATTAAGACAATTTATATTAAGGTTTTGCGGCTTCTGAAGTTCATTTTATTCATAGATACATTTGTTTTCCTTAAATGCATTTTATCATAGAGGTGACTCAAAATAATTTATTGCCTGTTTATTGTCTTGATAGCTGAATAAAGGTTGGACTCTGTTTTAAAACGCTTGAACATTAGACATTTCCACAGCAGGCTATCAGCAGGACGTCGAACCCCCTACAGACACAGCACCATATATACCTCCCTGCCATACACCCTCATGCTTGCTCTACTCCAAGACTCTTCCTTTGTAACACCACCCCCCGGTCTTTGTTCTTTCATCCCAGATCTCCCGAATTTCAGATACTTCTCACCTGCATTTCCTCGTCGTTCATTCTCTCTACTTGACCAAACCACCATAACGCACTCTAACTGATTTCTTCACCAGAATTCATCTTTCTGTCACATCTGTGTCGTATTTGTATTGTCTGTGCTTTCAGCTGTTCTTGCTCCACCTTAATATGCAGATTATTCAACTCAAAACATTCAATTTCTTTATTGGATTTGTCATCCACATTTCATCTCAGGAAGTGAGGGTTGACACATGAGACCTCCCTTGTATAGCAACTTTCGCTGTCATCAATTCTCATCTTTCTGCTAAACTTTTTACCGACCTTCCGTTGCCTTCCAAGATTTACTTACTGTGGGATTCAATCTTCTGTCATCCCGAAGACGTCAGAGGATTTATTATTCCGTCTCTTAAAGGATGTCTTGGTTTTTTCCTGTTATTTTGTAGTATTTCCTTTACTCCCAAGTGTCATTCAGTTCTTTGATTCTGGTTTACTGTCGCTCTGATTGAAAAGTAGTATCTCCCTGACACGACAGTATTATTCCACATGAACTCAAAGTAAAATAATTAGGCTTTCAAGATATCTTTTCATATCAAACGAACATTCTCGTGTGCTGTAAGTATTCTCTCGGAGGAACTGAGCCTCAAATCACACTCGATCAGACACCTTTAAGCTTTGATCGCGAATTTAGTGCTTGTCACGTACCGAGATTACAAAAGCATATTAATACCCGCTCTCTGATCCGAGCTGTAACACGCGAAAATCCGAAGTCTGAGTGGCATAAGCTATTTCAAGCTCTGATTGATGGCTTCCTCATATTTTGTTATCTTTAATGCAATACTGCATTTCAAATTCTTCAATTAATGCAGCTTAACAAAGCTAAACACATAAGTGCAAGATATATCTTTTGGCATGAAATTAAATTAGATATATATGTATATATATATATATATATATATATATATATATATATATATATATATATATATATATATATAGATATATATATATATATATATATATATATATATATATATATATATATATATATATATATATATATATATATATATATATATATATATATATATGCGCGTGTGTGTGTGGATATGTGTGTATTTATATATATATATATATATATATATATATATATATATATAGGACGAAAGGAACCATGTAACCTTGACGAACAGAAAAAGTAACCACGAGAGAGAGAAAGCCTGCAGATTCACGGTCATATCTGAGTGCTGTGAACCGGGCAAGGAAAAGACAATCTCAAGTCTGAAGGCACACGATATGTTTCAGGAGCATACCCACCCCAATATAGGGTGCAAGATCTGGCACGGACACCCTGTGGAGACTTGGTAGTCGCTGTCCCTAGGGATTTAGGAGGCAATAAGAAGAGGTAGTTTTGGAGTTTGTTCTGAAGAAGGGACAGCTTGTCCGTGAGAAAACACTGAGCAAGGAATGGTGTCCAGTGAGAATGTAAGTCGTTCATATATTAGTATATATTTTTAGTATTTGTTAAGAATGGATACGGATATATAAAATAGTGTGGGCATTAACTAAAGAAACTTTATATTTGTAACAGTGTTGATGGGATGTGAGGTTTCTCTGAATAAATATGAATTAAAAATACTCTTCAATATAGTCTTAAGCTTAGGGAGTGATGCCACTGAATTTTCTTGCGATTCAAGACTTCAAGCAGATTATGGACAGCGGCCAGCTCTTAGCTGATATCAGCCCTAAAGAAAAGAGAATAGTGAGGAGAACTGAAAAGATTTTAAATGAAACCAATTCCACTGATGCTGCTATTCTTTTTAACAGAATAATAATAATAATAATAATAATAATAATAATAATAATAATAATAATAAATTAATTTCGTAACTATCCTGGAGTCAACGAAATAACGACTTCAGTCTTCAAAGTTATTGTTTCAGATAAATACTGTATATGTTCACTTTCAAGTAAAAAAATATAAAGTTACAAAATTAAGCGTCTCAATAATCGATCAAAAAACATCCCAAGTGTCTGCCATTTAATGAGGAGATGCACTACCTGCATTCACGTGATGAATAAATAATAAATTATCAAAAATGGGAAGCTGCTAATAAGGATTTCCGTTTGTGGCACCTTCGGTGTCCCATTTTCTTCCCATATCATTCACACGATTTTCTTCTCTGAGCAAAACCTGTCTTAGCTTCTGTCAACGGGATCAACGGGATGACTACTTAGGCGTAGTTTTGAGAATTGTAAGTAAAGCAATTCTCATTTTTTAAACATTCTGATTTTCCAAGAAAGTTGCATAAGTTATATACGAAGAGGAAGACCGGTTGTAGAGGCAGCACGTGCAGCTCTGTCCAACGAACCAAAGAGAAATGACGAAGTATCGTTTGTAGAAATACCACCTACCACCTGTGGCAATGTCTAAGTAAATATCGATAGAAATGTTACATTGGCTTTATCGGGGATTTTAACAGAGAGGGAGTAGCATGCTGACAAGCGTGTCAAAACAGAGGCTTTGGGCATGAGAGCTGATACTACAAATTGGAAAGCAAAGAGAAGGGGAATGGAGGGGATGTTAAGGCAATGCTTGTGAACACATTTTCATGAAAGATTTCCATTTATATTTTAAGCATATAGGATATTGGGGTCTTCTTAGATGCGTAAGAGAAGCTCAGTGATTTTAGTCTCCTAAAAGGAATAACGACGTAACAACAGAAGGTGCACAGGTCATAAATTTCCTAAACTTGTTAAGATAGCTGTTCTTGTAATATGTATTTTTGAACATCATGTTTTATCGAAATAAAAGATAAAGTTTCTTTCGATTAGCTTCAAAGACCATGAAAAAACTATTAGAAATAATCGCCTAAATCACCGTCTCGTTATTGTGATTACCCAATGGCCTTTTTCTTTTTCAAGCGTCGGGCACTGGCGAGCGAACCGTTGTCATATTAACGCACACAAAACGGACAAAGGCTGCGGCTATTTAGAGAATGGCTAATGGAAGGTGATGAAAGGATACCTCCCTCAGGATTCTTTAGAAATGAACTGGGGAGCTTGCATCCATCGCTCCTTTAGGACTGGGGTTGGGAAACCAGGAAGTGGCGAATTGCGCTGAGAATAAAGATTTTGAGTTCATTGGAAATTCTCTGGCATTCAAGGCAAAGAAACAACAAACCAACGAAAAAACATGCTTGAAGTGTAGGCTACGTGAGACCTTCCAATGCTTCTTTAAATGACTTTGAATGATTCGACATTTATCTGAAGTCGCAAAGGGTACTTGAAAAAGACGAGTGAAGTGTCACTTCAGGTACCTCATGATGATATTGTTTCAGAGGATTTCACAAAATTGTCTTACGGGAATCGTCTCATTAAGGCGTTTGTTCCCTTGGGAACATTTCTCTTGGTGGTTCTTTCGATTAAGGCTCAGCAGAGATTTTGATGCCTTCGATCTCTAGAGACAAAGGACCCGAACGTTGCATGAGAGATTTCCAGGGCCACCCTCTTCAGTGACTATCAACAAAAGTTATAATCATAAAACATTTATGATTATTGTTATTGCTATCGTTGGTACAAATGAGCATATTCAGTATAACCGTCAATGGGCATTCAAGTGTTAATTAATTAACCGTGATCAGCATAGATTTCCACCTGTAAAAAACAGAGGAAAGAGAACAGAAACAGGATTCTGTTTCTTTAGATTTAATTATTCTCTGTTTTTTTTCGGACATAATATTATTTCCTGCCGATAAAAACTTGTGAGTTTACATGGAGGCGTTTTCCAATATCGGATTTTCCCTAGTGACTTGTTGGCATCCAGTACACGGGCATTTTTCGTTTTATTTCATGCCCCAATAGTGTGTGTCTGATCTGTTCAAATACTGCAAGTCAACACTGCCAGAAAAAAGTATTTGGGAAATAACAGAAAATTTCTTTTAGAGAAAAAAATAACACTAGCAATTCGCAAAATGATTACTAAAACCTTTTTTTATATACAAATAAAAATGCAGAAAGTATTTATCAGCTAATGTGCACCTTAGAAGGCATGAGTTTAGGCATTGTGTTATATAATATTTATTTTTTCATTATTGCCACAATTTCCTTACACCACATAACTACTGCGATACTAGGCAAAAAAGAAAGAAAGAAAGAAAGAAGAAGAAGAAGAAGAAGAAAAAAAAGATATATATATATATATATATATATATATATATATATATATATATATATATATATATATATATATATATATATATATATATATATATATATATAAAGATGGAAAGGATTATAAGTTAAAACAAACAGCATTCCATTTAATGTTTGACTGCTGGGAGTTCTCAGTTTCACAGCTCCATTTTTTTTATAAACATAAAATTTTCAGTAAGATTATAAAATCAAGAAACACCTTTAAACAGAATACCAGGGCGAGCCCCACCTCAGATGCTGCGCTTTATTTCTCTGATCTAGTTCAGAAGTAAATAATTGAGCAGCATATTTGAACAACCAATTTCATAATTATTTTTCAATATCTCATTCATAATATGATACAAACACCAAATTTCTGTGATTACTGATGTAAAATATCCCTTTGTTACTTGTCCTCTTCTAAGAACTTCTTATGAATGACCAACATTGGCTAAAAGTTCTCGGAAAGGAAGTCTTGAAGGTCCGACGGAGAAGAAGTCATGAAAGACAAACAGCTACCTGTGGCCTGGGGGAAGGCGGGAAAACTGTGCGGCTGCTCTGACTCGTTTTTATCCCTCGGTGGTCTTCTTCAATGGAAGGATTCCCGTTGCTTCAGTTAATTAGATAACCTTTCATAACTCTTGACATTAGGCCCTAATTTAATATTATTGCTAGGGGAAGCAGATACTCAAGTAAACAGATTCAATAAAGAGTAACTGTACAAAAACCAAAATGAATCTGAGCAAACGAAGACCAAGCATTGCATTCCAAACTGATAATGAATCGAAATGGAAATGAATAAGAAGCTTTTTGTCCTGGAAATGCCAAAGAACTCTTGTTGCGTATTTCTTTACCTGGTTCCATTGAGGCCTACGCCTTTCTCCACATCTGATAGAGCGCATAAGTGGGATAGGCCTCTATGCAATGAAAATTAACTTGTTGTTGCTGCATCATGATTAAAGTGGTGTCAAATAAAGATGAGATGATATTAAAGCTCTGTATGTTATTCTGGTAGTACTTGTTGAATCGGAAACGGAATTTTTAATTTTCATGTTAATAATGTCTGTTTATTTTTAATTTTTATATTAATACTGCCTGTTGATTATTTTTATTTAACTAGAAGCATCTGGGGTAATTTTTTGGGCTCAAAGATCGAGAGGCCCTGACCGCCCAACCCAAGTTCTCTACCGTTGTCAATCAGCTGCCTTAAAATGAAATCGACCTAAATTTTGGTAAAGACGTCTTCTGCCATTGCAAATGAGCTGCCTTAAAATGAACTCGTCCTAAATTTTGGGAAAGACGTCTTCTGCCATTGGAAAAGAGTTGCCTTAAAATATACCGCAACATCTCTGGAAGCTGTTACAGCCCAAGCTTTGATGGACACGTCCAAGACAGGCCTTATGCCCCACGTCGCTTTCGACGAGAGCGGATCCGGGCTTGTTGATGGAGGCACGACTGGAAATCTCTTTTTTTTTATTTTTTAACATTTCTTTCCATTTCCTCTATTCATTTTTTTATGTTTTCGCTCCTGAATTGTTGAGATATGATGTCAATTATTTCACTCAAAGAGATAAAAGACTTTCTGTATGCTCACCTTGCATGTAAAGTCGGTGATACTAATATTAGAGTTATAATAATTTTTGTAATTTATGTGTAAAAGCATAATTATGGACATCAAAATGATTCAGACATGTATCAGTTTTTCAAGTTTTATCAGCCAGTTTTAAGAAAAAGCACTGGATAAAAGATAATCTAAAATACTGTAACTGGTATTTGTCCTTTCCTATATGAAAAATGTTATATTTCGAGTTTGTGTGTGTGTGTGTGTGTATGTGGGTGTGTTTTGTGACCCTTGTTTATATTAGCAATATCATTCAAGTTGCATTTCATTAACAAATTTATCAATCTTTAATCCTACAGATGGAGAAGAATTGATTTTACTTTAAAGGTGACTGCAATCATATCATCATATGATATCATCATCAGCACACTGACAGGTGCACTTATGAGAGCTAAACAGTGCAGTAATTCCATAACCAAAGGATTCGAATACCTTGGCCAATACAATACTGAGAAAGAAAGATTTCTGTCAGCACGAAAATATATAGTTGCTTTTCATTATGGCGAACTGCAGCAAACCTCTATTCTTGCGATATGCCTTTTATGACTGATAATAACAGAAGGATCAAACTTATGGGAAGTGGGCGAAAACTTGAGCAGTTTCAGTTGGAAAACCCAGTGTTGGCAGAGTTTCATTATTTTCAGTTAGAGTAATGGAGAGGGACTCTACTTTTTCATTTGCGGAAAGTAATGAAGGATTCTTCATGCCAGTCTTTAGAGAGTTCCTTTTTTCTTTAACTAATTGCTGTGAAAATAAGTGTAGCTCTTTCTACAGCTCCCTGCAAGAGGAGTTAGAATAAAGAAATTTGAGGGGCCTATAGGAAGACGTATATTACAATAGGTTGGTTACCTAATTTTCCTCTCTGCCGATCATCGCAGTAAATTTGCACACTATTTATGGAGATATGTCCTGAATTCGTGTACAGGAAATAACGACTGGTTTAAATGAAAAGAGATGGGACCTGCATTTAACACTTTGGTTGGAATGCAGTGAATAATTTTAGCTGGGTTCAGGGAATAGCAATGACGCTTCCCCTCTTGTCATTCAATACCCGTTCGGTTCAGGAAGGGTCCTTTATGGCAGTTAGAGAAGAGAATGCAGGGAATGATTGCCACATCAAATAGCTTTGCATACAGAGATACATCTGTGCACATGTTCATACACACCCTGGAAATGTTTGCATTTTTCCATCACATTTATTGGTATTGTCGCCATCAGGAATGTTCTTCATTACTGTCAATAGTCTACAAACTCTTAACAACCGTGATGGGGTATATGTCCAAATTATTTTTCGTCTTTTAGGAGAAATTTGCTCATTAATGCTACAGGTCTACAAACTAATTTAAAATCAACTATTTTTATTATAAAATTAATGATTCACCTCATTATCTGTAGTGAATGGTCAGTACATTAACATCTGCAACATTTATTGAAAGTTTATAGTCACGCTTTCTCTCAATAATTCACGGCAATGTTATTTATTTAAACTATCCGAATGATGTGAGTATTTATGTCAAAACATTTCGTTTATCAAATTTTTAGGCCGTGTGATGGAATAGACTTCTGGTAGAAAACTCCATAAAGAAGACCTTAATTTACAAGGAGTACACAAAGGATTATATATATATATATATATATATATATATATATATATATATATATATATATATATATATATATATATATATATATGTGTGTGTGTGTGTGTGTGTGCGTGTGTGTGTTTGTGTGTGTGTGTGTGAGTGAGTGTGAGTATGTGAAGACACCCTACTACTTTGGAACAGTGAAAGTACCGCAGACCTAAGATGTCGTTATAGTTTATGATCGTTAAAATTCCAACAACATTCACCTATGCAGGTGTTTACTTATGTTCCTATATAATATCGCGCTGCTCTTTCCATCTACAAGAGGCAGCTCACCACAAAGACCCAATCGGGGAAGAGGCTTTGTTACAAGCGGGATCTCACAATAAGCTTCACACGATGTTCTTTTTAAAAATAGAAAAATGATACCACTGTATACATGAGTCATACTAGTTAGTATGAGAAAATCGTGTTCACTAAATTTTTCATAAAAATGATCTTCATTACCTTCGTTTTGCTTTTCTTTAATGAACGAGAAGGAAAAGAAACAAGTAATAAATGCACCGAAGTTTCTTCGGGGTAATCGAGTTTTCTGTACAGCTTATAATCAAGGCCACCGAAAGTAGATCTATCTTTCGGTAGTCTCGGCATACTCGTAATGCTGTGTGAGCTGCGGCCCATGAAACTCTCAGCCGACCGTGGTGGCCTGTGTTGTTGCGTTTATGTTATTTTAACCTAAAATAACATAAACACTACTGAGGCTACAGGGCAGCAATTTGGTAAGTTTAATGATTGGAGAGTGGATGATCAACATAACAAATTTGCATCCCTCTACCCTCAGTAGTTTTTAAGATCTGAGGGCGGACAGAAAAAAAGTGAGGACGGACAGACAAAGTCGGCACAATAGTTTTCTTTACAGAACACTAAAAGAGACACTGTTCTCTAACCATGCCTCTCCTTCCAGAACATCAAGTTTCTCAAGAACCAAATTTTCTTTCCTTAAGAATCAATTTAGACGTATCTGGTTTCTCTATTTACTTTCCTCCTGCTCTTATTGCGTCTCCTAAAATCCAGTTATTTGGCCAGGACTGTGCTGCAGTGCCTCTGCAAGGCTCTTATGCTATTACATACAATCTTTACATCTGATTGCCAACCCAGACACGTTCTATACGCGAGAACTTGGATCCGCATTCCTCGCTTGTGGCTCAAGCGATATTTGACTTTTATTTAATTCCTCTATGTTTTCTATCCGGATTTTTTTTTTTCAGTTGTTATCATGTAAAGATAGAAGCATTGTGGATAAATTCTCTGATCATCTCTTGGTTTATCTTGAATTCAAGGGTTCATGGAGAGAGAGAGAGAGAGGGAGAGAGAGAGAGAGAGAGAGAGAGAGAGAGAGAGAGAGAGAGACTTTTGATACGACTGACATCGACAACTGTTCAGTATGTTTCTCACAATGTGTAAATTCATCTCAAGTGGGAGAGGCTAGATTCGATAAATGAAAACGCACAAACAAACACAGATCGCCCAAACTAACTGAACCAAGGCAGCAACAGCAATATGCAGGACCACTTAGCTGAGCAAATACTCTTAGTGAGTGAAAATCTGTTGACAATATTCAATTAGTCAAGCCGTCGGCTCCTTAACTGCTTAATGGATACAAATATGAGCTGCCGGGTTTCCGCTAGTTATGAGCATCATCTTGCAACTGTAGCCCTCAGCCTTATTCGTACAAAACATTCTGAACGAGACTCAACACCATATATTAGGAAAGGGCTTTGTGTAAATCGGGATTCGTCCAAAGGTCAATGGGCTATTGCAAAGTCGGTGTTCAAGTCCTTCATTGGTATAGCGTTTCCATGAGAGAGAGAGAGAGAGAGAGAGAGAGAGAGAGTTGGCATGTAGAGTCACAAGTACCAGTGACGCAGACACTACTGTCACTTTCTGTCTAGATTTTCCGTCGCCTTTAATATCTGGCATTAGCGGCTGACATCATTTTAACTACAGTAGTGACAAATCGCCAATAATAATGGTAACAAGCAAGCAAGCAAGGAGGGGGGATAGGATAGAGTGAGGGGTCGATTACAAATCGATTTAAACCCCTAAGACTCCCCCGGAAAGAAGATAAGGTTTGGAAGGGGGTAAAAGGCGGGTGAAATGAAGGTACGAGTATAAGGGGAAGGAAAAAAGAATGACAGTCCCATTTGTCATTTAGTTTACAGTTTAGTGTATGTCGCGTATTTTGTATGTGTTTGAAGCAATAAGGACAACATTTGAAGCAGTATCGCGTTCAAACATATGCAGAATAAAAAGACGATTGAATAGCGGGGTCTGGGGTTAATTTGTAAAGACCTGAAACACAATCAGTTGTCATTCTTACAAATACTCCTCAAACTCGAATTTTGAAGCGACTTGCTTCCTACAACAGCAAAAAAAAAAAAACAACAACAATGACAACAACAACAACAACAACAACAGCAATAATAATAATAATAATAATAATAATAATAATAATAATAATAATAATAATAATAATACTTGTCTAAATGAAAATTACATACCTACTTCAGCTCATGGCAGTCAACCGAACGTCTAGAAAATCTCTTATGGCAGGATGAGTCCAGAGGTTAGAGGTCCACTTCAGAGAGCTCATTCTCTTGAACACTTGACCACTTTTACTGGCAAACCATAATTCCAGTATACTTTTAGGACAGGTTTTTCTACTTTAAATGTCCAGGGTGAAAATAATCTCACACCTGAGAATAAAAGCATTCATTTAAAGCCGCCTCCTTATCATTCAAGAAGAGAGGAAATGAAAGCGCCTGAGTACACTTACACAATTACAATCAACGTTATTTGCAGGGTATTTTTAATATCGGGGAAGGGTTGGGGTCGTATTACTTGAAGCTGCTCTCTCTTCTTCCCCAAAAATATTTGCGGAGAAAATTCGCAGACTCTTTTATACAGCGACCGGGAGATTTTTCTTTCTCGAAGAAAAATTTTTTTTTTAAAATGAAAAGGAACATGGGTTTTTATGTCGACCTCACGATGATAAGGTAATGGAATTTATTTTGTGATTTCCCGCGCAATTCTCTGAATGTATTTCATCGTAACCGAAATAGTAGTTAGTTGCTAAACATTTATTTGGAGATTTTCTTGAAATGGAGATGCCACCTCCTGAGGAACACGCGAATTTTCATGAAATGCGCAAATTCCCCCAAAAACCGAAAAGATGTGGCTGTAGTTAGTTATGAACACCCAGCATACATATCAGGAAGCTTTGGAAATCAGAACAATTATCAGTTACTGTGCACTGACCGTTTTCAATTCATTTGAGCTAATATTAGATGAGAGAGAGAGAGAGAGAGAGAGAGAGAGAGAGAGAGAGATTTTAAGCTACCTCTCTCACCGAGAAAGTGGAAAATGTGACGGGCACTCAAACTGGGGATTTTATTCATCCTGAAGAATGAGTTTTCGAAATATCCAACGGGAAGCAGAAGGGCAGCCTCCAAAGTAAAGGAAAAGAAAATGTGCCGATGTTTGCAGCCAAGTTCATCATCCCAGGAGACGAGCAAAACAGTGTTATGTAAGAAACATGAAATGATTTGCAACACTTAGCCAAAGGAATAAATGAAGGTTGTCTAAGAAATGATTGATATTTATATACAGAGGGACGAACTTCGGCCCTTGGTGAATTAACTGAAAGCGACATTTCTGTATTTTCTTATGATTCAGACTAATAACCACTACCATTTGCATTTAATGCGGTCCAGAACGATGCCGTGAGTTAGACGCTTGTGTTTGTATTAATGAAGTGCGGATGTTCTTGGCAGTGCAAATATGAGGCTGCAAATTGAACCCAAGGGTTTAATTCTCGGGTATAATTATGAATGCGCGCTTCCATCACGAGATAAACATAATCTGAGTTTGCAGAAGATATAAAATACATTATTCATGGCTTAGTTAGCATGCCAGCCAAGCTGTTTGTTATCTTCTTAATGGCTGAATGAATATGAATATCTGCCACCGAGTCACTAAAACTTCATACCGAATATTTTTTTCATTTACAGCATAACCAATCAACAAAATTCTGGGTGTAATGATTTTATATGAATATCTTATTTTAATATTGTTGTATGATTAACTCAGATTGCACACTCATTGCCCTTTACAGCAAAATAATGCTTTGAAGTTACTGCTCACCGCAGCTTGCCATAAAATTTCAGAATGAGCGTCGATGTTTCCCTTGTTCTTTCCGTGAAGTTTTTAGTCATTCTATTCTGAATGCTTTATTGTAGTTCTAATATTATTTTTGTTTTACTGATCTCCATATTCGCTGTTTCCAGCCTGGAAAATGCGACTACGATGAGTTGTGAAACGTCGGTCTATTGTGATAAGATGCAAAAGGATAGCGCCTTTCCCTGGCCTCTTGGATTGTTTTAAAAATAAAAATGCAGACACAGCTTCCGGTCGGGAGGGGATGCCTACAGGTCTTAAGATTACGTTTGAATAATGTACATTATATAAAGGTTAATGGTTGAATAACTTGACGCTTTTGACCAATGGCGAAATTAATAGCAATGAACCCTTGTGCAATGGTGTTACTGTAGGGAAACGTTTCCCAGTACACAACGGAGAGTAATGGGTAGATAGATGGGGAAATAGATACTTATAGATTTTATTCTCTGCTTACGTTTCCGGCAGTTTAAATGACAGCTGTGATGAGTGACTGAAATGTCATGTTTTGATGACAGAGATCGTTGGCTTCCTTAAATATTATAGAAACGAGAAATTTCAGTGAAGCTATGAACATTGTTTGAGATTAATTAGTTTAACCCTAAATAACGGTGCCTTGTCAAGGCAAATTGAACTGAAATACTTCGTTTATCTAAAAACGATTCAACTGGAGAGGTTAGGTCAAAATTTACGCCCATAAAATAATCTCCTGACTCTGGTCCTTTAAAACTGATAAAGGGAAACTTTGCTTGGAAACAGATGCCTGTTTCTCAGGCTTACTTGTATGAATAAATCACTGTATTAGTGGGAGTCAGTTCATGAAATGACTTTCACCGATACAATGATTTATTCATATAAGAAAGCCTGAGAAAAAGGCATCTACTTCTAAGCGAAGCTCCCTTTCATGAATTTTGAAATACCGGGACTTTTCGATATGTTTATACTGAATATTCAGGGTTAAAGGATCGATATCTCTAAATATTCAAAACACGCTTACCATTGATGATCATGGTCTATGTTATTTTAACCTCAGGAAAATGATCTTTCTTGTTGTGGAATGATTCTGTGTGCAGTAGAAAGAGGAAAGGTTTCTTTTTTTTTAAATCTGGCTCAACTCTCAGTTTGAGGAGATCTGAATATGCCCTAGTCGTATCACTGTATGGGCTCCACAAGATGTCATTTTTCTTATTATTTACCTCGGTAGATCCTCTTTCCTCTTCCCCACTTCCCACCTCTCTCTCTCTCTCTCTCTCTCTCTCTCTCTCTCTCTCTCTCTCTCTCTCTCTCTCTCTCTCTCTCTCTGATAAGCCAGTGCTACATAAAACATGAGCCGTTAAAGCAAAGAAGAAATGGCTGCGAGGGTCATTCCTCTCCTCTCTTGGCTCCCCTCCATCCCGTGTGATAGTGTCAGTCAGGTCAAAACGATTATCTCTGAAATATGACGACGGCAGAAAGGAGCCTCAGAAGACAACGAGGTTCACCCCCCCCCCCCATCCTTTTTTTAATTTTTAATCTGTTTATTTATTTCTATCTTCCACAGTGTGCACATAGATATATGATATGAACCAAAATCACATGATATTGCTAAATTAACTTCCATAACGAAATACCATTGAGGAAAAAATATGAAAACAATTAACGACTGCACATACAATAAATCACACACTCGGGCACCAACCTTATCTCTAATCCAGGAAGGGTGTTCCCTGCTGCCAGCTCGCACACACACATGTATGTATGTATGTATATATACTGTGTATATATATATATATATATATATATATATATATATATATATATATATATATATATATGTGTGTGTGTGTGTGTGTGTGTGTGCGTGTGTGTGTGTGCATGTATAGGTGTATGTGTGTATGAGGTTGTGTGCATGTGAGTAGGCTATGTGTAAGATGTATGTACAAAATGTACTTTTAACATTAATGAAATAAGGTAACCGTAAATAATAAAGGTGACAATGCAATTCGAAAATGAATTATCTTTATGCGTTTATGCTTTGACTGTAAATTCCAGAGACGTACTCTCCTCAGGAGCAGGGAATCTGAGCAGGGAATCTGTCAGATTCCCTGAAAGTGTCTCGCCAATCACGGGACAATTTGGAACTTGAAGCTGCTGTGATAAAAAGTTGCAATGATCTTTTACCCATTAAAAGAGACAGAAAGCTATCATTGTTTTTCGGCCCAAAGGCAGGTTTTTTATGATTAGTTTCAGTTGATACTTAAGTCAAGATCTGGATATATTCTTGTTACTAACTTCATTCCCGAATAATGTAAAAAAAATTATAAGAGCTCTTTATATTAGGGATTCTCTCTCTCTCTCTCTCTCTCTCTCTCTCTCTCTCTCTCTCTCTCTCTCTCTCTCTCTCCTAACAGAGGGACGACTCTTCACATTCTTCACATGCCTGTTTAGTCTCTTCACCAGAAGAAGATAACTTCCGTGTTGCTGCTTTTAGTGCGAAATCACTCCACGATCCAAAGGAAGTCCATTAAAAGGAAGCGGAAAGTGAAGCGCACTTTTGCTTCTACTGTAGACTACGTAACATCAACGCAAAATCCAAATTCTAAATCAACGCAGTCTGTTTTAGATCATGTGTCCCTCCTTTGCTGGAACACTGTTCGACGTTTGCTTTTGCTAGAGATTGATCTGTTTTAGATTAAGTGGTCATTGATTAGTTTTCATGTTCTCATACACTGCAGAATGAAAGCTTCTTCCTTTGAGCAACAAAATAAAGTAGGTAAAGTAAACATCAATAGAATTTCATTACTTCTTTTTCTACTTTTTTCCTCTGACGTTCTCAACCTTTTCTCGTGATTCACTTCACTTAAGTGTCCTTCCCTGATTCCATTATTCTCCCTCCTTTACCTCGTAATTCCGTTGATAGCCTCTCAATGTTTACACCGTGATAGAACCATTGAATAAGAAATTGGTATTATATCAATGATCAGGACTCTTTGTATTTATTGGTGTAATCGCTGAGGATCCTGAAAGACAGGAAACAATTAGCTTTAGGTCAGAGAATTTGTTATTTATTCTTCTCTGGAATTATCACCTTCTGTCAAAGATACTTAAACCTGAGCCCCGCAAGGCAAGGGTCAAAGACTTGACAGGACCAGTGAGAGGCACAAGATCGATCCATATGGGGGGAAACAACGGCGGATCTTTTTGGAAACATCTACTTTGCACCTGTTGATCTCATCAATGAACTGGGTACCTTAGTCCAGTTCATAAAATATTCAGGAATATCGGGCACTATACAAAAATAGCAGTGAAACTACCCAGCTCACGAAATTATGTGATTCCTGAGTGCCGGTTCATCACCTTTACAGCAAATAAATTGTAGTTTTTTGTATGTGTCAAGTTCGGTTTCCACACGGCATCAGTTAATGGTGCTATTTCAGTCAATCAATTAATAAGCTTTCGAATTGAATCTTACCGAATGTCTATTCCTAAGAAGAAAACTTCGACCTTTAGCAATCCTTTTCTAAGACAAAAAAGAAAGTTTCCATTTTCTCATGTTTGTTTGTTGATTAAAAGAATAACTTTTCCGACATCAACTATTCGTAGATTTTTTCCTCTCTTGCTGTTTACGATCAATTTTATCAGTTAATGCGACATATTGTTTCGGTCCTGTAACTTTTCCTATTTCCATCTGAATGGGAGATAGAGGGAAATAGCTACTATGTGCATTTAAAGGAAATACACAAACAAATGCATATTCAAAGCAGCTGGAGTTCA
The DNA here is from genome assembly GCA_039081455.1 of Macrobrachium rosenbergii. Lineage (NCBI taxonomy): Eukaryota > Metazoa > Arthropoda > Malacostraca > Decapoda > Palaemonidae > Macrobrachium > Macrobrachium rosenbergii. Next base: position 69,847 of record JANJGK010001283.1, read on the forward strand.
AGTTGGAATTGAAAGTCTTCAGAATGTTGTTATTCCAACTATTTGTACGAGTCTCACACTTAGCCCCCCAAACTTTTTCTCATTCACCAAAATCCCTCAATTTAGAGTAAAACCCTGAGAAAGGTCCTCCTCCGTTCCCTTCGTCACCACTGAAGAGGCTGAAGTCCCCAGACCATCAAGGCCTTTTCTAATCTTAATTAGCTTCTTCAGTAACCAGCTCTTTTTCATCTACGAGACTCAGAGCAAGGTCTCGGAATTTCCTTCATTTTGTAGATTTTCTTGTTGATTTTGCATAAAATTTCTTTCTCAATACATTTAGGAAAGTAAATTCATGACCTTCCCAATTAAGAAGCTTCGTTTACTTGAGGTATCAAAGGCTACCTTTGTACAATGCTAAAAGATGATATTAAATCAATCAATCAATTAATATAGAAGAAGTCATCTGCAAAATATCTTCAATTAATCCATCCCAGGAAAGCCACCAGTGTCCTAAATTGGTTAAAATCCACTACAGAGGGACCACTTCCATTTTCTCTCGAGATGTGTTTTTCTGCGTGTACTGTAAGTGTGCGATGAATTCTGCCAGTGCGGAAATTCCATTTTGTTACTGTGACCTCCTCGTTTCGTTTCACTCGAAAGGGGTCTGTCTGCCAGGATTAAATGAGTCTTCATAGCTTCATGAATGTGAGCTTTACAAGTGACTGTTAGATGACTGTTGTTTGTTTACTATCAAATTAATGTCGATTAGATAGATATCAGCATGGTTAGAGTTGAGATATGCAGCGAATTAAATATTTTGGGATAAACATACATGAATAAATTACACAAAATTAATACAGATCACAATGTCATCACAAAGGGGCGTTTCTTATCCTTACGGAAATCATTTTACCCATAATTTTCTCCATTCAACAATGGAAAGGAAACTAAATAACAATGTCCAAATTCAAGTCCAGTGCGGACCCATAAACTACCAAGCGAATAGTCGGGATTAATGATGTCATTTCAAAATATACAAGACGATTATAAGAACTTATCTTTAACTCTAAAAAATGAAAAAAGTAGAATCAACCTGTCCTGAGGAAGGCGTCAGCAGATATCAAGAAATGTTTTGCAGGAACAGAAAAATTAAGAACTCTATTTATATAAAATTACTGATAAAGGAAATGTGAACTAAAATAGGGTTATCGGTAGATTCACGAACGCATTCCCCATCCCCTCATCCACCACCAGAGAAACAGACAAAACAAAATCTTTAGTGATAAATGAAATTATTTAACTAATTTACTAACAAACATCATGAAGAATAAGAAACAAAGAATACTGTCAAAATGGAGGCGAGACCTGGGAGGTAAAAGTTGGTAAAACGTGCGACATTTCGCTGGAAAACACGAGCTCTGAGGCACTTCCCTCCAGAGCGGATTCCTCTTCGTGTTATCTGTGAAACTAAAGGAGAAAAAACAAGTGTGATATTTTTTGGTCTTTAATATGAAATAAAAGGCACTCTGTGGGAGATGTTAAATTGAAGCTATTAAGCGTTGCCTGCAATAAATGTTTTTATACAGACATACAGCCACGTTGATATCGATGGTAGACCGTTGAGGAGATAAGCCTGACTTTTAACCAGGACAAGCAACAACCTCCATTGCTAGTGGATACTAAGTTCCATGCCAGCCTTGACGGATAAGAGCTTTCGCTCGTGGTCATTTATACTTGACAAAAATATCAGTGGCGATTTTTCTCTATGTTGCAGGAGAGCTTACAGATTATAGAGTCGCTTCCATTGCTCTGTTAATGGGGAAATAAGTGGGGGGTTTTGAAACTTGAAGAAAAGACAGAATTTTACCCAAAGCTGGTGGATTCTCCAGAGGTTGACATCGATGTGCATCGGACAGCAACCTATAATATACTGATACTTGATTATTTTATTGTCATGGGCTGGTCCCTCGCAAGCCTTCAAAACTACCTCTGATTTAATCACAACTCGTCTCATTAGTGAGGGCAGCGCAAATAAAATTTTAGATAGGGATGTGCTTAAACTTCTGCAGCATTCATTATAAAAGGCTATGATGATTCAACTTCCACTATACCATTAGATGTGGCCATTAATTAACGCGCTTCACATTCTCCTGATAATAAAAGTAAGAAATATCTCATCATATCTTGATTACTCTCCGGTGTCTTAAAATGATGCCTTTATAGGAGCAGAGTGTTGTTGATGTACTGCCATGGAACCAGACGTTAACCCCCGCAGAAGAATTTCCCGTCAGAAAGTAACCTGACGTCAGGGAAACAAAATGAAGATCAAAGACTCAAGCTTCCAAAGGCAAACTGACAGGTGTGAAAACAAGAAGTTTAATTGTTACAATGTTAGTTGAATCAAAGGTAAGGGTAAAATATCTGTTTGCCTCTTGATAAAGATGATAACTAACAGCATGAAATAAAACCTTTTATTATTGCTAACCGTACAAAGGGAATACATATACTGGATGAGAATCACCTCATATTCAAACTATTCTGTTCTGAGCGATCGTCAAAGAACAATGCCGCCAAATAAATGTATCCGTAACTAAGGCTTTAACAGAGACATCAGACTATTCAGACTCCTGAGCAATGACGAAAGCTTAACGCTCACCTTCACATCGAGTTCTCATTTCACCCGGCATCATTCTATTGTAGATACTCCTAAACCGGGAAAAACTTCGAAATTTGACACATTCCACAGGAACACCGTCCGCATGTAACTCTTCAGAAATGACATTAGCTGCTGTGTAATATTACATACCGCGCTACATAACGTGTGTTTTGTATTGCAGTTTAAAACGTCTACAAAAATTAATGTCGTCACATTTTGTATTTAGTAAACGTCTCCTTATCTTTTTCTGATGACGTAACGGAAGTAGGCCTGCGATCTTTCTTTCATAAGAAATGGTCTTTTCCATAACAAGCAATGATAATTCCATATCGTAAACTCCAAACCTTAGAAAGTACCTCGACGACAAATTTCATGATAATATTTTGAAACTCATTTTGCATTCTCTCAGACCTTGCTTCATTTTTCTTTTTTCTTAATAGGATACTCTTTTTCTAAACAGTTTACGTGAAATGGTGACGACGTTACAAGGAGGAAGCGACTTCTGATAAAATGAAACAGGAAAAGGAGGAAAATAATGAATTCCGGCGCTCGCTCTCCTTTCTCACCTTTCGCGAGCTACGTTTGTGGCTAAGTAGCTGTGAATATAAAAAAAAGGTTCATGTGACAAATGATGGCAAAATTTCATATATATATATATATATATATATATATATATATATATATATATATATATATATATATATATATATATATATATATATATATATATATATACACACACACACACACAATGGATTTTTTAATAAATAGAATACTCTTACAGAACATCTTTATATTTTCATGTCATCTAGATTGAGTGAAGTGATCATTCACTCGACCCGAATTGGGTCGTTTCACCACCACGGCTTTCGTGACCGCATGATTCACGCTTCACAGATCCCTTAGCCCTGTCTGGCAGCCATAGTGATTACACGCTGAGGGTGGGTTTGAGATTTCAGGATTTCTCAGGAATGCGAATCACGCTCACGTAAATGTTACTCCGTTCTTAAAGGTAGAAAAATATTTATTAGATGACGAACCAGCTCCTGCTGCAGGCTTGAATGAGAGACGAATGAAAGGTGAGCCAACATCTATTTTTTTATACATTCACACCTGTCACGTTAAGTGATGGTTTTGTGGGAACTGCTGGTTCCCCGCTCGTTCCCTTTTGTGGATTGCTGCCTCCTTACCTTCAAGTTTTTTTTGTTTTGATGCTTTCGTGGTGAGCTGCCGGTTTTCTGTCGTCAGTCAGGTTCTGGAGGGCAGAACGACCAGTCAGGTTCAGAGCGGCAGAGAGGCAGGTCCTGGCAGCAGAGCAGCGGCGAGTTTCTTGAGGACTAGATGGTTGCCGTGTCGGCTCTGTCGTGGTCGTCGTAACTGGAGGAGGACGTCAGTACGTTTCTTGGAGGACGAGATGGTTGCCGTGTCGGCTCTGTCATGGTCGTCGTAACTGGAGGAGGACGTCAGTACGTTTCTTGGAGGACGTACGTTGGTTTTATTTTCTGCCTGCTGTTGTTTATTTTTGCCTTTTTTTTGTTTTAAGCTACTTTTTTGTTTAACTTGATTTTGTTTAGTGCTGCCTTTTGGCTTTTTTTGTATTTATGGTTTTTATCTTTTTACCAGACCTGACTCACTTGTAAATATTGTAAATAAATTAATTTTAAGCTCATTTTATTGTTTTTGTTGTTTTCCCCTCCTTTGTTTGTTGCATCTGCCGTCAGTCATGACAGCCCCGTCCTGAGTATGTTAAAGAACCTGCATAACGGCCCACTCCGGGTCGTTACAATGGCGACCGTGACAGGGCGGCTCTGTTTTGGCTGGCGGGGTTGTTACGGCATTGGAGGGGATCAGGAGTGTAAAAAAAAAAATTATCTTATTTTTTTTTCTTTTAGGTGGGGAGGTGTCACGTTAAGTGATGGTTTTGTGGGAACTGCTGGTTCCCCGCTCGTTCCCTTTTGTGGATTGCTGCCTCCTTACCTTCAAGTTTTTTTTGTTTTGATGCTTTCGTGGTGAGCTGCCGGTTTTCTGTCGTCAGTCAGGTTCTGGAGGGCAGAACGACCAGTCAGGTTCAGAGCGGCAGAGAGGCAGGTCCTGGCAGCAGAGCAGCGGCGAGTTTCTTGAGGACTAGATGGTTGCCGTGTCGGCTCTGTCGTGGTCGTCGTAACTGGAGGAGGACGTCAGTACGTTTCTTGGAGGACGAGATGGTTGCCGTGTCGGCTCTGTCATGGTCGTCGTAACTGGAGGAGGACGTCAGTACGTTTCTTGGAGGAAGTACGTTGGTTTTTTTTTCTGCCTGCTGTTGTTTATTTTTGCCTTTTTTTTGTTTTAAGCTACTTTTTTGTTTAACTTGATTTTGTTTAGTGCTGCCTTTTGGCTTTTTTTGTATTTATGGTTTTTATCTTTTTACCAGACCTGACTCACTTGTAAATATTGTAAATAAATTAATTTTAAGCTCATTTTATTGTTTTTGTTGTTTTCCCCTCCTTTGTTTGTTGCATCTGCCGTCAGTCATGACAGCCCCGTCCTGAGTATGTTAAAGAACCTGCATAACGGCCCACTCCGGGTCGTTACAACACCCTTTTATGTTCATAGATTATGTCAGTTCAGTATCTGTTAAGGGTGACTCAGGAGATTCTTCCCATAATTTTAATTTCGAAAGTACTTCAACAGCAGATATTAAGGGACTTTCGAATGATAAAGTTATGGAAAAAGATCTCTTTCGTCCTTAAAATTTATTGAACTGACATCATTTACGAACATAAACGAGTGTACATGTAGTCAATGTTGACGAGCATTCCATTCTTCTCGTAATCAAAGATAAAGAGAGAGCTGGTTAGGCATCTAATAAATATTTTTCGACCGTTACTAACGGAGTAACATTTAACCTTAAAATAATCGCTAATGAAAAGCTTCCTTTTTATGAAACTGCATATTTGGAAGGAAAAGAATTTGCACTTACTTCACTAAAACTATCTGTAATTTCATTTCGTGAAAGGATGTTCGAGGAGGCAGTGGGTAGGAACAAGTTCCGAGGCCTTTCATGAGATCCGGGTTATAGTGCAGCAGATTGCTGTAAAAATCGTTCAGATAGTGAAACAAGCATGAAATTTGGCACAAACATTCCTAAGACTACGCTCTCTTAGAAAAGGGCGCTGGCCACCTGAAAATCCAAGATGGCGGCTATTTTTCAAAATGGCCGCCATCTATGTTGAGATTCACTGGTTTGGGAGCATCTATTGGATGGAATATGCCAGTTTTTTTTTTTTTAAACCTCGACTTTTAGGTTATAAAAATGTTCCATACCACACATTTTATTGAAAACCCTTACTAAATGAATTGTAACCAAGATGGCGTACAAAATGGTTGCCATAAAAGTTTTTTTTTCTATCCACAGCGCTAGCAGACATAGAGACCAACTGTTTTTATTTAATGGTATATTCATGTGATCAGACAGTTTAACTAATATGCTATTTTCAACTGAAATAGTAATGGTATGGTCACATACAACATTGTGTCTAAGACTGTAACCATAAAAAGAAAAGAAGAGAAATACGGACTAAACGCAACCAATCTATGTATAGGTCTCTCAACCTACACCTTTGAAAAATTCGAGGATAAGAAGGTAGGCATAGCATGACACGTTGGATGCTCAAGCTAGATTATCTACTGAAGAGAGGGCAATATTTATCTAGACTTCACATTTGCAAGTGCACAGAGCTGTGCAGGGAAGACCCAGCTTGTAGCACTTGCACCTTTCCCGACAGCCTGCTTTGCATCCACATTTGGTAAGCTGTTGGCAACTCTTGGCTAAGGGCGAGTTGGTTGTCCAGAGGACTTGCCATGCTTCACCAGACTTTTGCCATCCCCACTCAGCAGGGTTCTCTGGCTGTGGCTGACACTGGGTGGCCTGCCCCCACACACAACCAGCCTGGTACGCAGCACGCTTGGTGTGTTGGAGGAGAGCTCCCCTGGTTGGTGGAATGGCCTCATATGCCCTTTGTTTTCTGGCAAACATATCAAGTCTAGCCTCATCCACAGTGCCAGCAGTGCTGGATCTTTCATACATAAGTATGACAAACCTCTCCAGGACCTTCAGGTCACTCTCTTCCACTCTGAGAGGGTAGTGACTCAGTTTGGAGAACACAGTGGAGGCCTCTGGAAAGATGTTCCATGTCTGCCAGGCGGTCTTCTTGCCCTTGCTCCGGAAGGCTGACACTGTATCACAGCCTGTGAACGCATGGAAGAAGAGCATGCCATTCACCTTCTCCTGGCCCAGAGAGTTGCACAGGTCATGCACAGCAATCCAGCGCAGGCTCTGGCCTTGGCCAAATGCCACCCATAGCTTCTCTAGCCCTAGATTGTGGAGAGTGGAGAAAGCACTGACTGCAACGACAAGAACATCTGTGTCATTTGCTTTAACCGTGATGGTCTTGGCTCCATGTTCTGTGGCATATTTGGCATGGAGAAAGATGCGGGTGTCAGCTTCCTCATGAGAGCACTTTTCCAGTCCCTGAAGACTAGCCTCATGAGTGCTGAGGACAGCAGACCCTTTCGTGGCAATGACAACATTTGTGGCAGACATCTGGGCAACTTTGTCTGCCAGGAACTGGAACAACTCTGTCTTGTTGGCATCGTGTCTTAGGAAATTGCGCCAGTTGGATGGAATTGTGTTCTTGTCTGTCACCTTGCACCTTCCTCCTTGACCACGTTGGAGCCTGGTCTCAGCTTTGAGGCTGGATGTATTGTATACATCAAATACAAGATGTGATGATGTGTACTTGCTGCTATAGGATTGTATCACAGGCAAAAAGTCGCAAAGTGCATAGCCCTCAAAGGTCTTTCCTTTCTTTGGTGGCAAGGCATGGACCAAAGCTGATCCATCTACAATGAGGACATCAGTCTTTGGTTCTTTGTCTTCTAGTGTAACATGACTCTCCAGGACTGAGGTCAGCTGAGACTTCTGACATGTGTATAGCCTACCACCCTCACTAAGGGAAGCTGGGAATGTTTGATTCTCGTGCTGGAAGAATTCCTGCAGATCACATTCACGGCTCTGACAGGATATAAATAGCTTTGAGAAAAGCTGGCAATCCTCCTTCAGAAGTTTCTGCTTTGACTGTTCTACAGGAGCAGCTTCTTGCCTGAAGAAGTCAGTTCTGTTCTTCTTTATCGGCTCATAGAAGGAGACTGCATTGTTTGCCAAAGAGTCTGAAAACTTCTGAAATTTAGTGCGGCCTCTGTCAAGGTGTGTCTGTAGAAGTTCTGCTGAGCTGGGGTGGGCAATGTCTTTGTTGTCAATGTAATACAGATCCTGGCTCTCTTCCTGAAAAGGACTTCCCAAGTGTTGCAAAGCCAATGACAGCTTGCTGACTCTCTCCAAGAATGTCTTCTGCGCATGAGGTGTTTGTTCATGGTGTGTTGTCTGCTCATTAGACTCCTTACTTTGAACCTCTGTTTCGTATGCAGACACCAAGCGGATGATCTCTGGGCCAGCCACCATACATCTTCTGAGTGCTGACGGATCTTCAGTCAGCCCAATGGCTCCGCCATCAGCCTTTATAAAGGCATTGGTCTGCTCATGAGCTTGGTCAAGAGCCATTGCTGAGAACTGGCGACTGGTCTTGTGCACAACAAAGTTGCCAGCCTTGAACTCCTTGTGCAACTCTGGGTGTGAACTCTCTAGGGTAAGCATGTCCCTGAGGTGAATAGGCAGCCAACGAGCATAGTTTGTATTATTGTTGGAAAAGAAGTAGGGTATCAGCTCATGCAATGCCTGGCAGTAGAGGACAAAATTGGCCTCACGGAAGGACCTGATCAGTAGGAATATCACAAGTTCCATAGACAACACCATGTGCCAGAAGTGGAACTGTGGACTCTGCTGTCTTCGAAGGTCACACCACTCCTCAAACTCTAATGCCTGCTCATTGTTGTTTGCTTTCTCAGCACAGTAGTCAGTGTATGCTGTCCTCAGGAGTTTGTACAAACTAGAGGCTGTAACCTGGTGCATCTGCCGTGTCCTGGTTACACTTGCAGCTGACAGGAAGGATTCTGCAGTTCCAGATGAAGCAATTCCTGCCTCCACCAGAGCTCCTGTCCAACCACTGCCATGAAGAAGAGTACCAAGAGATGTCATTGCTGCCATCTCAATGTGCAGACCACCAAACATTACCAGATACTTGTCTTCGCCATACTGATCAGGCCACTGCCACTGCACCTGCTTTGCTACGGCATAGATTGGCTGATCAGCTGTGATTATGGGTATCTGGCCAGGGTTCAGAAAATCAGTGACATCCTGCACTTTCTGCATCACGTGTTTGATCGTAACAACAGAATGAGCCTGATCACGCAGGAGAGGAAGCAATGAAGTTATGGTTACTTCAAATTCTGGGCTGCTCTTCATTGAAGCGTGATGAGCTGACCACGTCAGATTCACTGCATCATCTATTTCCTGGGTGACTATGACCTTGTCTAGCCACTGATACTCCAGTGCAAGCTGTGGCCCCAAGATATCTGTGGGTGGCTTTGGTATTGCAGTGTTTGGTGGCACAGGGTTCTTTGTTTGAAAGGAAGCTGGTGAGATGTTTGTGAATGTGTCCGGCAATTCAGGCACCGACCTCACTTTCTCAGGTGCAAACTTTAGTTGCTGTCTTTCCTGTCCAGTGTTCTCCTTGGTGGGGTGCTGAAATATGGAGATGCTAGTTCCATGGAAGTAGGTAGTGGCAGTAGTTGCAGATGGGTTGTGGTCGATGTTGTCCATCACTGCAGTGGTGAACAACCCTTTTCGCAGTACTGGGGGACAGACCACACCCTCCTCCACATATTTGCTAACTGTGGCATCTCCTAACTGTGCAGAGACCTCCAGTACTCTGTCATAAGAGATACTGAGGCCATACTGATGTAGCATTTCAACCAGGTTTCTCTTCCTGGTTTTGGCATAGACTGAGAGTCCCATGTAGACTGGGAATGGTGTTTCTCTGTCTTTGGAGTGTCTATGAGTTGTTGCTCCCTCTTTGTATCGGGAGTAGCAGTTGAACTGCATGAGCTGTGCAATGGCCTGGTCTGACTTTGATGCTCCAAATCGTAACTGTGACTTGATGTCAGCCCCATGCTCAACCATCCCTACAAACTGGAGCAGGAGAGGAGGCACAGAATTTCGTACACAAGCCTCAGAAAATGTGCCATCAAACCGTGACTGATGATCAAGTATAGACTTTCTGAGAATATTTGCTGCTTTAGCAATGATAACTGCCTCTGAAAGATCAGATGATTGAGCAAGTGCTTTTCCCACATCCTTTTGAAATGCAAGTAATACATCTCTGCCAGATTTATGAGCCTCAAGTTCTGGAATTTCTGCCAGAAGTTTGTCTTTGAGTCTCGTGGAATTTACACTTGGTGACTCTACACCTAATTGTTCCAGACGTTGTTGGTAGAGGTGGCAAATATCTGCCAGCCGAAATGTGACTGGATCATCTGAACAAAGGTTGTTTTCAACAATGTATGTCATCAGTTCTGACAGAACTAGTGGATACACATCTGATTCTGACTCAGTGCTACCTTGGTCTTTCTCAAGGCTCCTCAGGTAGGACCTTTTTCTGTTGTAGAGGGCACAAAGACAGGCATGGTGATACTTAAACTCTTGTGCAATGACATCCCCACCAGTCAACTTAGCAAGGAGCTTGCCATCACTAAGTATCTCTGCACATTCACGCAATTTCAAGTCAAGGCCCTTAGTACTAGCCTGTCTGAGATCAGATGCAGGTGCCACTTTCTCACAGAAAATGCAAACTTCATTGTCATGACTGGTTCGGCGCAGTTTTGCACGACTAGTCTCAGTGTTGCTGGTCTGGTCATTGGATTGTCGCTTTCTTGCACGGTCCAGTTTAGTGTTGTTAAACAACAAGCGACAGTTCACATGGTATTTTGCTGCATTTTTCCTGAGAGTGGCCTCTATGCCATCACCTTCATCCAGCCTTGCTGGATCCATTATCAGTGGCATTTCATTAATTTCACTGAACATGGGAATGTTCCTTGCCAGCATTGTGTACCCATCATGGTCTAGGACATGATGACTTGGAGGTGATGTCAAGTGCTCACCTCTTTTGTCCTTCTGACAAAGACAACACAAACTCCAGTTTGTTTTTCTACTGCTCAATATTGGATTGGCATCACATTCTGCCATGATTTCACTTTTGATTAAGGCCGAGGGGTTATCCTTTTACCACCTTAAACAAAGCACACATTCCTGTATGGGATTCAACTAGGTTCGGTCTCCCTACACCTAGCCCGATCATTCATCCAGTGCCATTTAAGTCCCGTGTGATCTGTACACCATCCGGGTAAGTACATGAACCATCATGTACAGCCCCCATACCCTTGGCTCGGCTCTCCCGCGCTGGCACATCCTGTCTATTCAGGTGCGGCTATCTAACTATAGCTGGTCTGGGGCTGTTAGAAAGCATTTGGGACACTAAACTAAACTATACTACAACTACTAGTCTAAGACTACAGGATTAGTAAAGCTGGATTAGCTGGCACTGAACCCCATGCTGAGTTACACAGCAGTGATGTCACCAGTGTGCCCTGGTTGTGTGCAGACATACACTCTTTTACATTTATTAATTTTCCTTCAAAATTGATGAGTTATTCGAAAGAGATGGCCTCATTAGGATCTAAAACCACAGAAACCAAGATCCATGCTTAAAACGATAATTGTTGAACGGGCATTATTTCTCATTATAATTATTGTTTCTACCTTTTCTTGGCAGCCATATAGCCCCCATATTTAAAGGTAAACTGTACTGGGAAGCTACAGAAACATAATATTCACAAGAAATAGTATGGAAGAGCTTTACCATATTGCTAGAAGCAAATACATGCCATTCTAGTGAAAAATTAGCCAAAATCTGTCGATACTGGCCGCCATCTTGGAATTTGGCCGCCATATTAAATTTTTTGCGTGGCCAGCGCCCTTTTCTGATAGAGGGAACTTTAAAGAGCACTTGTGCAAAATTTCATGCTTGTTTCACTATCTGAACGATTCTTATGAAATATGCAATTATCTGCTGCACTATTACATAAGATTTTGACGTCATTTCACTTGACGTTCTCTTAAAACCGGTGGCTTTGCTGGCATTTCTCAGCTGCGACTGGCGTTGACTTTCATCACACGAAGGAGCCAAGACAATGGTGAAATGTATTTTCACAGCGGTTCCTCAAACACACGCACACACACATACTCTCACTTATTCGTCAATGCTTTTTATACCTCATGTAATCCGTTATATTTTATGCTTTTTGAACTTTGATAATGAATCGGCATCAGTAAATCCCATTCCAGTCCCTCACAAATAATTTATCTCCTTCCGACAACAAACTTTTTGATCAAACGCTTTAAATTTCAAATGCTTTCTGTGATCAACAAAAATTTTTTTTCTGTGAATCATCGATATTTTCTGAACTAATATATCTTCTAATCAAGTGGCGTTAGCTCGCTTAACTCAACAAAAGTTTAATTGGACAATCTGGGAAAAGTGGAAGCTTTTATTCTGTATTTCTTGCATTGTCAGTAATATTTGTTTAGAGGTCTGTGAAACGATCTTTGAAGGACATTATGCAACTTGTTTATCCAATCCTTTTCTGTGGGAAGCTTCTGAAGGCGATTGTGCTTCCGGATGACAAGCTTGGTGCCTGTTATGTCCTCCAGGATGTCAGTTATTAAGTTATATGCTGCTTTGCAATAAATACGCTTGCTCCAGAAGACGTGGTTTCGAAATTAAATTTGATTTTCATATAGACTGCTCTGTGAAGGATCTGTCAACAATCATTCCTACAATCCCGGAAATATTCTTACAAATGTTTTCAGTCATTCACAGCAAACCAAATTTTCTCACAAGGGAATTTGTCACGACAAAAATGATTAAATTGAAGACGAAGCATTCTTGGGAAGAAACCATCCAGTATCGGGCGAGGAGACTTGTACATGTATTAAAAGAATTACTTTAATGATACTCTTAAGATAGATAGTTAGATAAATAGGTAAATAGGTACAGAGAGAGAGAGAGAGAGAGAGAGAGAGAGAGTTTTGTTATCCCTACGGAAGCTCTTCCTCATTAAATGTTTCATGGTTCACCAGAGCTCGTCTTCCACATCACGACTCGAGTTGATCAAGTTCATATAAATTAGCTGGAGAGCCACGTTTCAACTATTAACATTGTATCCCTGTTTAACGTGAAAAAATTCTTATGTATGATTTTTATGTAATGTTTATTATATGGCCACGGGTATCTGTAAAACAGGTTCCCTCAATAGATGTGTCGAGTTTCATATAATGATTTTTCCACATATCTCTCACATTATCATGAAAAATGTCAACAACTACTCACAAGGATTCTCCTTCGAATCATCTTTGTGAGTTTTCTAGAGAAACATCCAGGATTCTGCGAAAACGTTGGACGGTCGAATAATCATTGCTTCAGAGAAGGGCGGCTGTCACTGTGACTGGAAATGATTCGCTCTTACTACAGAGATGAGAACTCTTACTTAGCCCATAAACGGAAACAGTGAAATGAAACAGTAAAAGAAATTCCTACAGGAATAACTAAAAAAAACTTCCATGATGGTTTATCCCCCGTAGGGATGACGCCATTACTGCACCTTACTCATAGTTCTTTGCAGCATACCTTCGGCCCATAGCTGCAACACCTTTCATACCTTTTTACTGTACCTCCGTTCATATTAGAGTACCTTTCTTCCATCTTACTTTCCACTCTCTCTCCAAACAATTGTACCTCCTGTTACACCTTTCAAGCCTTTTGCTCTCAATTTCCATTTCAGCGCTGAATAACCTCATAGCTCACAGCGCTTGGCCTCTGAGGGAGTTTCACTGGTAAGAAGACTGGTCAAGAAAAATCGAAATATCTCCAATTTCCTGACGCTGTTCCAGGCTGTGCCTTCCGGCATCTGCATCAAAGATTTTGTTGAAGCCTTCCTTATCTAAATTTACTTTTGTTTTTTTTTTTTTCGTGCTTTTCCAGAGGCGCAGACCAGCCTCTTATTCTTTTCAGCACTTGACCAATCCTTACTGTTCCCCAGCCACCTTAAATCTGTACTAACCATCACAGAGGCTGTTATCGTTGTTTCAGTTGAACTGGTTTTGCCTTAAAGAAGTGATGTCATATCTTCTGTATTTCAGGAACCGTTGCTAACTGAACCATCGTTTTTCTCCCGAATGGTGAAGAGCTATCTTTCAATATTTTATATCATGAATATCATCAGTGAGCCGCAAAAAGTTCCCTCTGAGAATCGTTAACGGATCGTTTCTACCATTCCCTATGTAAAATGTAACAGCCATCACTGAAATAACCTTCGCTATGGTTTCAAGTTCTCAATGTTCCCATTCTCGATAACAAAAGCATTCTGGTTGTCATTTTCCATTTTGTAACGTTCTCTTTTGTAACTAAAATAAAAGATGTTAAGCAGCCATCAAGTTCTCTGCTTTCTTGTCATGTTTCGAGAAAAGGAGGGGAATGCAATCATTTGTTCCCTTTGTTACCTTTTCTTTCTTTCAAGAACAACCTTCGGTGAGGCAAAGGAGTCTATCGGAATTACAACCCAATATCCACCGCAGGGTTCTTTTCTGTTACTTTGTCGCTGCCCCTGATGGCCCTCGAAACCCTGACACGTCTCTGCAAGGACATTTGTATTTCATGTATATATATATATATATATATATATATATATATATATATATATATATATATATATATATATATATATATATATATATATATATATTTATATATATATATATATATATATATATATATATATATATATATATATATATATAAAGGTGTCAAGAACGGTGGCGGGGCGTTAAAAATTGTGCCATTTGAATATGTTTATTATGTAGTATTCATATATGCTTACGCATATATGAATATGTATACGAGAGTAGAAATTGCTTGATCTATGCTATAACCAAATAAGATATTTTTTCACACAGGCTCTTATTTTATGACATTTTGTGGCGACATTTCGTTCACTTATAACGCATGAAATGACATTATACTTTCTTCAGAATAATCCCTTCATGGAAGGCCAATGTTCAATTGGTCAATCAGCGCGAGCGTCGATGGAGATCGTGTTGGCGCTCTGAGAGAATTATGACCTTTTCTGACCCTTTGCCCTCGTCTCTCGCACACTCCTCCTGCTCCTTTCAAGAAGCCAGTCTCCCGTCCTCTTTCTTATCCTGTTTGTTGTCCCCCTCACCTTTAAGATCTAGTTTCAATTCATCAGACAAGAAAAATCGTCAATTTTTCGAACATCGCCGGACCTCCTTCTTCAGGGCTGTCATCTGGAATTTGCTTCAGGCGGTTTCCTAATCAGCTCTCATGAAATTCTTCAGCACTGCCGTAGTCCTTTGAAGGAAGGAAGGAAGGAAGGAAGGAGGATCAACGTCTTCCACTTCCATTTATCATATTTTCAGGAAAAACATTTCCATTTTTATACATTTTATGCTTTTTTCGTTTACGTCTTATATTGTTTACCGATTTCATATTCCTGAAGCTTTTAGCTTCCAGGACGCGCTGACCGCCGAATTTCGATTAATTATCGATTATAAGTTTTTTTTTTTACAGTTTTGGACTGGTATATGTCTAAATAAACATGTGTCCTGAAATATTATTGCTACAAATTTTTTTTTTGAATTTTTTTTTTTTTTTTACAATTTTGCTCACCGTATTTACCGGCATTGGAGCAGCATTGAGCGAAAAATTGACGCAAAATTTCTGTATGACTTTTTAGTTGCAAGTGAGAAATATACTTTACTTTCCTACTAAAATACACATTATCTACGATAAAAACTGGCTCTCTCTCTCAAAAAATATAATATCATAGTAAATTTGTATCTATGTATCTCGATATCGCGACAAATTGCCTTACAATGTCTGTATGACTTGCCAATTCTGGATCATAGAAAATGAGAAATTTACTTCCGTATCCTACTAAAACTACCCATTCTCTACGATAAGAGCTCGTTCGTTCTCTAAAAATAAAATATCAAATCATCAAAGTAAATATATATCTATGTACTTAGATTTTTGAACTCGTCTTAGTCGTATCACAGATGTACAATGCCAGCTAGTATACATACAATATTTTATATTTCTGGACATATTTTAACTGAGTATTTTCAGATATATGAAATTATGTAAGTACGTAACAGTTCCAAACAGAGAGTCGGGTTTTACCAATAGCCGATCTCGATTTGTGTGTGGTTGTGGTTCAAGCGATATCCTAGTGCTTTGTGACGCGTTTCCTTTTCGGATTGTCTTACCGTGTAGTGCATTCACGCAATTCCATTGCCATAAACAAGAGAGGTACCACCCTTATGAGGAAGAAATCTGAAGGATTGCGTCTCGCAAGTTTGTTACAAGAAATGACGGAAGCAAACGGGAATTGTCTCGCCTGGGATAGTAACAAGCCAGAACGCCCATATACATCTAGGTAAGGGATTTGTTTTCCTGTATTAGTTAGATTCAGATAAGTGATATTCAAATTAGTGATTCTATATTTCATAATATCAAAATAATTATATAAGACCACAAAGTTTCATTTTAGTGCAGTGAGTTGTCGTCTGACTCGTGACTTGTGTAGGCTTGGTTGTTCAGATTTGTTTACTTTAGCCTCGCAGTTGTTTGTTTATTTACCTCTCCAGTATCTGAATAGAAAACATGTACCGTGGTAGCGTATATAGGTTATGAAGAAAATTTATATTGATAGCGCATATTTTAATAGGTTATGAAGAACACCTTGGGGCGAGTGTAAAACGATGGGAAAAACCTTTCTACAATACCATGTCCTGGCCTAACCTCATCAAGGCATTTATTTTTATAATTTATGAAAAAAATAATTTTTTTGGACTGATAGCATATTGCCTACTTTTTATAGGTAGCATATACTATTTTTTTTATAGGTTATAGAGAAAACATTATATTGATAGCATGTATTAATGAATTTATATGTTATGAAAAAGATTTGCACACATATATATATATATATATATATATATATATATATATATATATATATATATATATATATATATATATATATATATATATCTTTTACTGTAATACAATAGTATAATATAAAGATAAAAAGGCCCACAAAACACTATTTGAACATTGCAACCATATATTCGACGACTTCCTTCTGTGCCCCTGTCCACTGGCAAAATTTGGACAGACGAAATGTTACAAGAGTTTATATACTGCCACACCAACATATGCTTTGTATATATACTCTTGTATCACAGACAGAGATGAACGAACATAAACAAAGCCACGAGGGGATAACGAGACGCACTTTCCTTGTCCCCAGAAGCAAGGCCAGTTTATGACTACGTGGCATTTATCACAACGCAACATTATGCCGTAACATACGGTAAGATAATGCCCGTTTGTTTCCTGGAGCATGAAACAATTAAAAGGGAAGCTGTTATAACCTGATAACGTAATTTTTTTTTTTTTTTTTTTTTTTGCTATTAATCGCCTTCCCGCCTCTTGTCATTGTTATAAAAGTCATACCAACTGTAGGAGAACTGAGAGTTTTCTTTTCCCTCTCCAGCAACAAGTTCTGGGGTGAAATACGAGTTCCGAGGCTGATGTTCCCGATCAAGTCTAAGGGTGAAATCAAGTCCAGTCCCTTGTTTAAAAGAAAATGCAAGACTCGTAATATTTTGTCTGGGGAGAACAGCAGGACTGCCGTAAGACACGAAACCATCTCTCCGAGTGAATTATACCTGTATTCTTCTCAAAGGTGTCAGTATGAGAGAATGTTTTCTGTGGTCAATGTGGGGTTTTGAGAATTGGGGATTTTAAAGGTATCTGGTGCTGTAGGCTAAGGTAGGCCAAATCTCATGTCTGCGAAACTAGGTTAAGTGGTTTTGGTGTTAGCCTAACCTTGGCAAACTTGATTTCTTTGTGTTACCTCATTATTTTCTTACTGGTACTGTGTA
>JANJGK010001283.1:90000-112500 GCA_039081455.1 Macrobrachium rosenbergii
ATACATGTTCGTTCTATGCTCAGTAAGAGACAAAGAGGTTGGGGGGGGGGGCGTTGGCTGCGGTGGCGGGGGCTCTGCGAACTTTACTTTTATTTTAATAATAGGGTTCTGTCAGTGGAAAATGTTACTTATACACATACTCACACATAGTATGTGTATATGTATATATGTATATGTATATATATATATATATATATATATATATATATATATATATATATATATATATAAATTGTATTTAGACAGTTTTTTTATATAAACAAATGAAAATACACGTCAAATTTCTCTTCCCATTTTTTGACAATAACAATAACCAAGAATTTATATAGCAAAACGTAGAACTCCTATTATTATAATTTCAACTCACAAAAACAGGTTTTTTGTTAGTTTACAGACAGTTGTGTCCAGCTTTCGTGCCAAATTATGACTTCGTGCAAATAATTTTTATTAAAACACCTGGGTATTGTGGATGTACGATTACCACGAGAGAGAGAGAGAGAGAGAGAGAGAGAGAGAGAGAGAGAGAGAGAGAGAGAGAGAGAGAGAGAGAGAGAGAGAGCACTTTCCACTTGCTTTTGATCTCGAAAAATGATTTACGGTCCCTCTAACAAAATGTGTTGGTGTCATCTGAAATATGTTGAGGAGGAATTTTCATTTATTCTTTGGTTTTTCGCCCGTAGTAGCCCTGACTTTGACCGGGAAATGAATTCGTTGCATTAATATTCAATTCCACGTCGTCCTCATACGGAAGCTGTCCGCAAGAGAATGATGCCATGACTTTTCTTTTCTGAAGTCGAAAAGTGGCTTCTAACCACTCACGTCTCTTCGCTGCTGGGGGAAAGGGAGCTGGGGATTTGGCACGATACATATACACATGTGCTACCGGGGTCTAAGCGATGTCAGGCAGGGCAGCCGATCGAGGCTACGGCCTACCCCAACGCCAAATCAAAGCCCTTCAAAAAGAAGGCATCGTGCTTACCCCATATGAAAAATGGAAAAAAAAGCACGTTAAACGAAGTAGAAGAAGAAGTTGTCCAAATGGCTTCACAGCAGGCTTCGTTCTTCCTGTGAAAGCGTTGTTCGATTCCTCAGTTGTTCAGGGGTCGCTTTGTTCCTCTCTCGGTAGCCTCTGTTTTCTGTGATTTCCTTCGTTGCGAGAGAGTTCAAATTTCCTTCGAGGCTTTATTGATTGATGGGTTTCGTTTTCTTTGCAATAAATTTCATGATGGCATTCGCAAAGGCGGCAGACTGTTTCAAATTCAAATATTAGTAAGTCACATTAAGAGGTTTTACAGTAAATATATATGTACTGCGAACTTTTACTTGAACAATTTCTTTTTGTATGGATGACGTGTTTGATTTGAAAATGTGTACTGCATCCGTGTTTCACTAAGATGGATATAAGATGAGTAAAATATATGTACTCGAGAGCACGAAAATGATTGTTCTAAGCTCGCTCTCACAAATATTGACACTCTTGTTCACGGGATCGATCGGTACGTCGATGGTTGGGTGGGCTGGATAACTTGAGCTCGTCTTCTGAAAAGTTCAATACTTTTAGGTTGATTTAAACAGGGAAATGGTTTCTCTTTTGTTAGTTTATTGCAGTGACCCGTAGCCTTGGTGAAGAACATTATACCCAGAACACTGTCCGCAGCCACTCACTCAAGGGGAGTCGTTCAGTGAAATTAATAAAACGACTGAAACAGGCCATCAAATCCAAATATGATTTTATGAGAGAGAGAGAGAGAGAGAGAGAGAGAGAGAGAGAGAGAGAGAGAGAGAGAGAGAGAGAGAGAGAGATCTTGACTTTAGGCGATACTCATCACATTCCTGAATTGCGGACTAAGTAGCTTTTGCTGAGCTCTCGTGAGATTACCTATGGATTATGTGCAGCTGACCAGCTTTTGTTATGTTTAGTTTTCATTTTATCTGTTTATCTGCCTGTTTATCTATCTGTCCCTCATGTCCTATCATTTGATAGAGTAATAGGATTAAAGCTCTGTCCTTAAGAGCCATTCAGAGATGACCCCTTATTTGATGACTCGAACTTAATTAACGAAGTAATGAAGCTCTGTGACACCATTCACAAAGGATGAAACTGATTGAGGTGAGAAGCAAATTCACGCACCCTAGCAAGTTGAAAATTCCCTCTTGCTAGCTACGCTGGACGTGCCTCCCAGAAAAATCAGAGAGAGAGAGAGAGAGAGAGAGAGCTGGAATTCCTGTTTCAAATTATCGCTCAGGAGCAAATTTAAGATCGTAGTCGGAACTACTGTTACTGCAGATGATATCTGAGGTTCCTTGGCAAAGGGCCGGCTCACAATTCAGTGTCTTCTTTCTAGCTGTGCTGCCTCCAAGATAAACTCCTCACTAATCAAAATATTCAAAGAAAATTGACAGTTAACTTTTGCTGTCAACATCAGCCACCACAACAACCTACTTCAGATAAGGAGTATTTACCCTGGCTTTAGGGCAAGAAGGGTATAAGGAAAGTCATCCCTGTCATCTTAATGGCCTTTAGTAAAGTACGGTGCGTTCTGAGGTGATCATTTTCCATGGAAAGGATAACCACAAGGATCTCGGAATATTCTAATTAGGATTTTTTTCTGTTCTTTTAACGACATTTTCCTTTGATATTTGTAATAGCTTGACGACAGTACTTTACCCTAATTGGAGATTTTAGAAAATGACGTTTGCTAACTGTAATAGGCGTAATATCACACTGTGCGTGGTAATGCTTTCCAGTCACTTATCTCATCACTTCTAAGTGAATTAAGCTAATATTTTAGTCAAAATATTAAATGCCGAACAGTAACACTGCAGAACTAATAAATTCAATATATATATGTATATAGTTTTGCTTTTTATGTAAAAGCATTTCAGTTCAATTGAGAGAGACATGAAAAATTATAATTAAATTCTGCATTTCTACGTAAGAAATCTTAATTAGTTTTCTGTAAACGAAAACTACTGCGCCGGCTTTGGCTGTCCGCCCGCACTCTATTCTGTCCGCACTTTTCCTGTCCGCCCTCAGATCTTAAAAAAACTACTGAGGCTAGAGGGCTGCAAACTGGCATGTTGATCATCCACCCCCCAATCATCAAACATACCAAACTGCAGCCCTCTAGCCTCAGAAGTTTTGATTTTATTCAAGGTTAAAGTTAGCCATTATCGTGCTTTGGACAACGATATAGGATAGGCCACCACCGGACCGTGGTTAAAGTCTCATGGGCCGCTGCTCATACAGCATATACGGAGACTGCCGAAAGATAGATATATTTTCGGTGGCCTTGATTATACGCTCTAGCGGTATTGACGAAATCTTCTGTCTCTGGTGGCGTTGGAAATAATGTAAATATCATATGATTTAGTTTTATTTGAGACAGAGAGAGAGAACCAACAGTAGTAATTCATCTTTCTAGTAACTGATCTCTGCTTTTTGTGCCTCCATTTACCTTCTGTTACTTCTTTGAAATGAACACTGTTAAATGAACACTATATTCTCTGGAAACTTCAATTTCAAGTCAGTGGCCCCTGTGGGCTTGTTCCATATGAATAGACTTCATCTTCTGAATAATAATAATAATAATAATAATAATAATAATAATAATAATAATAATAATAATAATAATAATATTTTTTTGGGTCTATCACAATCATCCTATTCGACTGGGTGGTTTTTATAATATGGGGTTCCGGGTTGCATCCTGCCTCCTTAGGAGTCCATCACTTTTCTCACTATGTGCGCTGTTTCTAGTAGCACACTTTTCTGCATGAGTCCTGGAGCTACTTCGGCATCTAGTTTTTCCAGAGTCCTTTTCAGGGATCTTGGAATTGTGCCTAGTGTTCCTATGATTATGGGTACAATTTCCACTGGCATATTCCGTATCCTTCTGATTTCGATTTTCAGGTCTTGATACTTATCAATTTATTTCTCTCTCTTTCTCATCTATTCTGGTGTCCCATGGTATTGCGACATCAATGAGTGATACTTTCTTCTTGATTTTGTCAATCAGTTATTATTATTATTATTATTATTACTATTATTATTATTATTATTATTATTATTATTATTATTATTTTTATTATTATTATTATTATTATTATTATTATTATTTTTATTATAAAACTTTTTTGTCTTTGGTGACTTTAGAAACAAATCGCCAAAGATAGCTCTGTAAATAAAAAATGAGAGAGAGAGAGAGAGAGAGAAATATCAGATCCATAAGTATTCATGTACTCTCTATAGGCAAAGAAACAGACGTAAAAACGTAATTAATCTACATAGTATCACGATATAATTCTAATTGAAATCTTGACCCACCTTATCAAATAATTAGCGAGCCCAGATTGTATTCATGTTTCCGAAAGGCAGAGCAGCTTCAAATATGAAGAAGACCGCTACGAATCGGTCTCTATAAAGGAATTATTTTTATTTTGGCCTCATTCTCATTGTCTTTAGTACAGAAGGTATTCCTGTTAATGCCAGTTTCAATTAAGTAAATAAGGTTGTACTGGAGAATTATATATATATATATATATATATATATATATATATATATATATATATATATATATATATATATATTATATATATATATATATATATATATATATATATATATATATATATATATATATATATATATATATATATATATATATATATCCACACACACACCCACACACACATATATATATACATACACGGTATATTATATTGAGTGTATGTACACATACATAACCTGTGAGTGTTTATAATCTTTAAGTTCACGTATTTTACGAAGATTTTCAAGAGAATGGTAATCCAATCCCAGCAGATATCCCGATCTGAAAAGTCTGCAACCCCAGCCAAGCCATCCAAAGAAAAATTTGTTCTGTAATTTCATGTTATGCAATGATATCATGTCACTTTTTAGTTTTCTGCCATAGACAACTATTGAGATGGCTTTGTCTGTCCGTCCGCACTTTTTCTGTCTGCCCTCAGATCTTAAAAACTACTGAAGCTAGAGGGCTGCAAATTGGTATGTTGATCATCCACCCTCCAAACATCAAACATACCAAAGTGCAGCCCTCTTGCCTTAGCAGTTTTTATTTTACTGAAGGTTAAGACTAGCCATGGATCATGCATCTGGCACCGATAGAGTCCAACTCCGGAAGCGTCGCCGACGCTACTTCACTTGACTGCATCTGGGGAGCAACTGATCGCTGCCCGGTCGTAGCTGAGAGTTTTCTACTGCA
Organism: Macrobrachium rosenbergii; assembly: GCA_039081455.1. Taxonomy (NCBI): domain Eukaryota; kingdom Metazoa; phylum Arthropoda; class Malacostraca; order Decapoda; family Palaemonidae; genus Macrobrachium; species Macrobrachium rosenbergii. Next base: position 95,245 of record JANJGK010001283.1, read on the forward strand.
GCACATCGAGAGGCTCAGCGTAATGATGTCAATGGAAGCCAGTTACAGCGAGATCGTGACACTGCAGCTCGTCGAGAGGCTCCTCAAAGGTGCTTATTTAATTTCGATTTGGTCAGCCTAGGAGCATGCCACCATTGGGCCGTGGCTGAAAGTCTCATGGGCCGCGACTGAGAATTTCATGGGGTAGTGCCTGAGAGTTTTGTTAAGTATTATACGTTGTACAGAAAACTTGATTGTTCCGATGGAACTTGGGTGTATTTTTTTACTTGTTTGTATAGAATCTGCATTTTTCTCATTTGGGGCAAGGTGCTGTGCGGCAAAGCCGTTTGTGCCCATTTTTCTTTCTCCAGTGTGCAGATGCCACTCGTTGGCTGGTGGAAGCAGCTTATTTTCCTTGCGCGTCCTTCGGGAAGGAAGCTTGTAATTGGCGCCTCCTGTCAATAAAGCCTTCAGCTGGCCAGGAATTCATCCCCCTACAAAAGGAAACAAAATGTATTATAAAGCTTACGACATCGGTGTCCTGATTAAAAACAAACGTAATTGACCCAACTATTAATTTTTATATAAAAAAATTCCTTGGTAGCAATGAATTATAAAGATATAAAAAATAATATATGCCGATAATTATAAAGTCATTCAACTTAGACTGATGCTTTCAAATACTATTGTCTTTGAAAGGACACAAAATCCAGGAAACTCCCTATGAAATCAACTTGTTGTTTTTCTCCCGCCATACACACACACACACACACACACACACACACACACACACACACACACACACACACACACACACACACACACACACACACACACACACATATATATATATATATATATATATATATATATATATATATATATATATATATATATATATATATATGTATCTTATGCTTTGCAACACTCAAGTTAAGAGATGATGTTTCCAAATGACTTTTAACACTCGCTAAAGAGATATACACTATTATAAAGTTAGCTATCGCCGGAAAGTTGACCACGCATGACTATCTGACACTATTGCAAGACTTCCCAGGGTGAGGCAGTTACTCGCACAAACACACACACACACACACACACACGTATACTGTGCATGGTGTTGCATCGTTTCACTCCCGTTGAAAGCATGACGCTGCATTCTGGTGGTTTCTCTCCTTAATTAGAAAATCCGGCCCCAGGAATTTCTAATGAGGAGCAAACTTCACGTTCCCTTGTGTGTTTTCTCTCGACATCTGCATCTGATAAAATGTGTCATGAAGTAAAAATAAAACGAAACAAAATTTACATTACCATTTTGCCGCTAATATTATCGTTATTGAAGGAAAAAATCAAAAGGAAATAATAGCTATTAAATACTACAATACTTAGAGCTCACAAGTCTATAAGACTGTGCATAATTTATGCGAATTCGTTGCAAACAGCCTGTGAAAGCACTACTTGCCAACTTTAGGTTAAGGCCAGGAAGCAAACTTAGAACAACCATCGCTGTTTGTCATTTCAAGAATTTTTTTTCTTTTGCCCCGACACTGCAACAACATGTTGCTAAATGAAAGGGGGTTACTATCGTACTTCCAAGGCTACCAGCATTTGTATCTATTAATACTCTCTTATAGGTACATTTATAAACAGTCTATGAAAACACTATGAGCTCTTTAATATTACAGCACTGATTTGAATTAAGTGTTCTTTGATAATGATGTGACTAAAAGTGTTCATGAATGGCATTAGAGTTAAATGATTTGTTTTGCATTATTTGCAGTTCATTTAACCTTATTCATTCGGCATATTTACGTTAGATAAAGATTTCATACGAAATCGTTATTTATTTTCAGTTGTGTAAGAGAAAGAGGATTACCTCCATTAGGTCCCAGGTAGGCAGGCAACTAGATGAAAAATCTCTCTCTCTCTCTCAACATTTTGTTTGTGGATAGTTTGTGCATCAACCAGAAGCTTGTTATCTCTCTTGATCGCAACGTACGTTGATAAGGGGCTCAGTTGAGCGAGCCATGTCAACGATCCGTTGATCTTGGAGAACATAAGCCTAACGAAGCAGGATCGTGCGCTTCTAGCAATGTATCTCCATTTCCTCTGCATTTAGTCGTATCTATCTGTGCACTGCTGTGTTGTTGATGTTCGCCTGGCAAGCAGTGTCACTTATCGACTCTTTACCTCTAAGCTGGATCTTTGAGAGTCAGTTGACTTTTACCGCTCATCAGAAGTGCCGTCATAAGCATGAGGAGAAATTTTATGGAAATTATGTTCCTTCCTCTCTCTTATGGAATTTCTGAGTGTTTTTAAATATTGTGCCCATAATCATGCTTAAATTTCAGATTAAAACTTTAGTTCCCTCCTCTACTATGAAGTATAATTTTATTCTAAATGTTTTGTGGCTCTTCCTTGAAATGAATTTCATTCTTTTCATACTTTTACATAATACTGTCGGTGTGGTTAATAACGTTGTTCTGTTGATGAAACCCATTTCTATTTCTATTGCAAAAGAGTCGATCATTGTTTGGAGAACAAAAGCTCCTGGAAGTGTTGCAGTTTCTGCCTGAATGTACTGTACAAGGGTTATATATAATACATGTGGTGATTATATGGACCAAATTCTAGATTTGATAAAAAAAAAAAAAAAATGTTAAATGGAAAGAATAACAAAAACATGATTCCACCAACAACAAATGTTTGGAAAAACAAAGACACACACACAAAGTCACAAAAGCAGTTGAACGAAAATGAACGTTTGTTTATGTTTATGTTTATGTTTTTTTAATATTTAAAAGATGCTAAAGGTAGTAATCCCGCAGTTTTATTGGTTGTTCACATTCAGAAATTTTTACCAAGTTTAAGTTTTAATTAGAATCTAGTGTTTACAGAATGCTGACATTTCAATGCTTCTTCTAATATTCAGTGTACTTGGTTCCAAATTGCCTTAAATTCTACGGAAAATACATCACCGTTCTGCGTGAAATTGTTTCAAGCTTTGGGTCAAGCAGCGTTTTTCAGAAAGAAAAATACGCAAATGGGTGCAAAATGCGGAATATAAACAACTCTAAATGTTGCACAGCAATCATAAATCATTGCTAGTTTTACCGATTTCTCCCATGACAAGGCAGACTTTACCAATCAAAACATAATAGTACATATTATTATGAATTATTTATTATACATATACAAAAAGGATGTTATCGCAGTCGAAATAACTTCCGGTTTTGTCCAAGGCAGTCGACAGTCTCTCACTCTCCCTCTCCCTCTCTTTTTTCCTTGAATTCTTAACTATCAAACAAGTTTGGTTAAATTTTAATAACTAGTTGTCATTAACAACTCTAGCAACCGACAAACACACACGCACTCCCTCTCGTCTTGAATCGTTAATCATTAAACAAGGTTGTTCCAAGATTGAATGGCTAGTTGTCAACAGTTTTTTACATAGATTTTATATTTTTTCTCTGTCTTTACCAATATTACATAGCATAACTTTCCTGTTTCTTCTCATTCTTTACATTTTTTTTTACTTCATTCAGACTTAGGCTCCGCACTTTTAGACATTAAGGTAAGCTCGTATTACATTTTATTTATTTATTTATTTATTTTTACTGAGTTTATCTGTCTTGTTGCAGGTAGGCGGAGATATGTTCTCTCGAGTGCCTCTGTTTGATATACTTTTGAATTTTGTATATGTCTATTTGTCCGTCAGTCATTTATACAGGTAAACGTTTTTGATATATTAAGTTTAAATGGGGATTGATATAATCAAAATCCGGAAATTAGGAGGAGTAACCCCACCTGTTTTAGGGCGAAAGAAATAATCCTTTGCACAGCTTTTTGAGGATGATATTTGGGTTACCAGACTGGCTTACTTAATTGGTATTTTTGGCATTCTTAATGATTTAAACACGAAACTTCAAGGGATAAGCGGCAATATATTTTTTTTTACTGCGACCCACAGCAAGGACCACATTTTGCATTGCGACCCATTATACCCACGTGTGTAATAAATCAAAAGCAAGCTCTATTCACTAGGGTCATTTATTTAGCAAAGACAATTTATATGTATATTTCTTATATTCCGCACATATTGGAATTGTATGTATCTATTTGTGTAAATGTAAAAATAAGTAAAACAAATATATTGAAGGGTTTCAGAAAATGTTTAGGCTATGGCAAAGAAGACTGAAAAGTGATCATCCCACCTATTATATGTTCCCAACATTGTTACAACACACTGCTGAGAACATTGTCAATGATGACATATTAAGAGGATTAAAGCTAGAGATTTTGTCACATCTCACTTTCCTATTTCAGAGCTTTGATAAGTATTTCCCTGAAGAGAAATTTGAACCAGTGAAGAAAAGCCTTTTGGATAAAAAATCCATTTGCTTTCCAAAGTCCTGAATCAATAATTGAGTTAAACTTGTTGCCTGAAGAGGAAGCTGAATTGCTGCATCTTAGTTGTTCCATAACACTTAAGAATGTTTTTGAGAAATTAAAGTTGTGCTCATTTTGAATTAAGAACAAAGGGGACTTTCCACTACTGAGTAAAAAGCTATTCTATTATTATTGCTTCTTGCAACTACTTGCTTGTGTGAACGGGGATTTTCTACATTAACTCAATTAAAGGCGGACAGAAACAGGCTCAACACTGCACCTGATATGTTTGTAGCATTGTCCGTCTTCCTCTGTTCCCAACTGGAATCAGGTGCCTAGGAACAAACAAGCACATTCATCTCATTAAATGGCATTTTTTTCAAATATTATTTACTTTACCGTTGTGTCGGAATTTCCTTTAATTTTATTTGTTTTAATTATTTTTACATTTGCACAAATAGATGCATACAATTCCAATGTGTGCGGAATATAAGAAATATATAGTGAATAGAGCTTGCCTTTGATTAATTACACGTGGGTATAATGGGTCGCAATGCAAAATGTGGTCCTTACTGTGGGTCGCAGTAAAAAAAAGGTTGAAAAACGCTGGTTTAACTCTAATGTTTCTTCTTCTCCTCTCTCTCTCTCTCTCTCTGGCCTCAGCGTTGTGTGGGCATGTACGAAATATTGTGGTCACTTAGCTCTTACCCTTCCTTGAATAGGTAGTCTTCTTCATGCCCTCATGTTTTCATTTTTAAAGCTTTAAATCATTTATTTAATTTTAGCTGATTCTTGTGATTATTTGTGCTTTTGTCTTGTAATTTGTTATAAAAACTTTCAATTTGCAGACTGATGATGTGTTGAGGCAACATGAAACATTTCCTATCGTAATAAAGCATGTTTCTTACACTGTCGTCTTCCTGGGACTCCTGAATGTTTTGTTGATGTTCTTCCTGATATATATATATATATATATATATATATATATATATATATATATATATATATATATATATATATATATATATATATATAATGTGCGTGGTGTGCTTTGCGAGGCATAAAGAGATGAGATTGTCATTCATATATATATATATATATATATATATATATATATATATATATATATATATATATATATATACATACATATATACATACATACATACATATATATATATATATATATATATATATATATATATATATATATATATATTTATATATATATATATATATATATATATATATATATATATATACATACATATATATATATATATATATATATATATATATATATATATATATATATATATATATACATACATATATATATAGTGTGTATGTGCGTGTGCTTTGCAAGGCATAAAGAGATGAGGTTGCCAGCTTTAGCTGGAAGGAAGGATGATCACACAAGAGATTATGTTTTCTGATTAGCTATTGCATGACTTCGCAGGGTGAAGCAGTCACACACACACACACACACACATACACACACACAGACACACACACACGGGACTGCAGACAACACGATGATTGGTTGTAAATAAAGCTTCTCATGAATAGTATCATAGTGCTCAATTTATTTTTTTTATATAGTTTGCCATTCATTTAGCCTTCTTCATTCTGAATACTTAGGCCTAACAAATGCTTGATTCAAAATAACTATATTCCAGCAGTGTAAAAGACAGAAAATACCTATTTTACGTCCAAGACTTATTGATCATTAGGCAAATAAATTCTCTCTCTCTCTCTCTCTCTCTCTCTCTCTCTCTCTCTCTCTCTCTCTCTCTCTCTCTCTCATTTTTATTTTGTCGATGGTTGAGCATCAGCTAGAAGCTTATTATTTCTCGTGAGCGCAGCGTCCGTCACTGTGGGGTTGAAGCGAGCCATGTCAGTGATCCGTAGATCCTGGAGAACTGAAGCTTATTGACTAGAAAATGTATGGGCGAAGAACCACGCGTAAATAAGTTTTTGCAAATCACTTAGTGATTAACGGGACAGTAATTTCAAGAATAATCTCGTTTTTATGTCGAAATTAAATACAATGACTCTACTTGTTTCAGTAACAAATCGTCTATGCAGCCCATACCGTAGAAATCGACAAAGGTTTTTGTAAGAACGTTTTAGTTTATAAATGTACGATATTTAATAAGGAAAACAATAGCAGTAACACATGAATGATTTAAACGGTGTGAGAAAATGAAGATATCAAACTACTTGAGAATAAAGTCACTTGATGTTTATAGACAAGCAGACACATGAAATAAATGGAACTGACTAAACAGTAATCATATTCTAAGAATGGTGAATTGCTTCAGACTAGTGATCATAGAAGTTAAGATTTTGTATGCGATCGGGGTTTCTCATTTTTCAGTTACGGTTAATTTCGAGTTTCTTGGAGGATCATAGTTTTTCATTACCCATTAGTCACTAATCGGTATTATTATTATTATTATTATTATTATTATTATTATTATTATTATTATTATTATTATTATTATTATTATTATTATTATCACTGGTCCTTTTCGTTCAAATTTATCATTACAAAAATTGTTTTCTCTGTTTTGTATATCATCAATTACTGGTTTTTCCTATTTCAATCTTTCCAAAATCTGAACACTGTTCTACGACTTCAGGTTTATGGGCTTCTTCCAAACGGTTTTCCATTACTGTTGACTCTTCCACGTGAAATTATTGTTTTCCAGCTGTATGCTGATATTTAGGTCTAATTTCTACTGCTAACTGTTTATTGCTGCACTGGCTACCTCACCTCCCCCCACCCCCACGCGCCAGGAGACCACCCTCCCTACCCTATTGCTGTTTCTCCTTTCCAGGCCACCTTTCCAGTCCCACACCTCACCTTTCTGAAAAGGTGTCGAGCTGGTAGTCGAAAACTGGAAACCTAACCGGCCAATGAATTAACTCTCGCTAGGCACTTGAACTGGCCTGACCTGACTCGGGTTTCCACACGCCTTCCCTCCCACCCACATCCCCGCCCACCCTCAGTGGCCAGTGCCAAGCCAGACGTGGAAAATTCGAAAACCATCCTCGAATGTTTTCTTCTTCTACTCCTCTCGCCTTACCTTTCACTGAAAGGTAGAAAAGGAAGATCCGAAAACCTATTCACCAAACAAAGGAGTAAAAAAAAAAAAAAAAAAAAACCACCTCACCTCACTTATGATAACTTACCAAACTTAGCATATTTCGACCAGTCTACCCCCTCCCCCCATTCCTAATCCCCTTACACACTCCACTCTCTAACCAGTACCAATTAGGATGGCGAATTCAAAGAATTATGACCGTCCAAAAAACTCACTTTTGTCCAGGGCTCTTTTAAGCGCATTCATCACTTGGCCTCCTCTTGGTGACTGTATTGTACCCCTAATTTTTTAATCTGTTAATTATAATAAGCATGGTAATTATTATTATTATCATTATTATTATTATTATTATTATTATTATTATTATTAATAATAAGTATAACTCATAGTACAATATTTTATATTATATATATAATATATATATATATATATATATATATATATATATATATATATATATATATATAAATATATATATATATATATATATATATATATTATATGTATATATTATATGTATATACATACATACAAATATATATATATACATACCAGCTGGCCAAACCGGCGCTGCCCTGGAAATCTCCGAATGACAATCGATAAACTCTCTCTCTCTCTCTCTCTCTCTCTCTCTCTCTCTCTCTCTCTCTCTCTCTCTCTCTCCCCATTCCTGTTAAGATAGTTGCTTCAGTTACATTGCTGAGCATTTTTGACATTTTATATTTCACCACTTCTCACCCCCAATTCCTATCGGGGCTGAACTTTGATTTGAAGGGCATCGGGAGTGTCTCTATTCATCCTGGCAATCTCGAAAACTTTGTATCAGATTCTAATATCTGTCATTTTTTACATTTTATTTTTCACCCCTTCTCACCCCACCCTTCCTATTGGGGCTGAACTTGGACTTCAAGGGCATCGGGAGTTTTGCTATTCATCTCAGCGATTTAAAAAACTATGGATTAGAAACTGTCGTTTCGGTTAGTTTTACATGGAAGAAATATGAAGATATTATGATGCCTGGTACCAGACATCATAATATCTTCATATTTTTGCACTTGGATCTTAAGGCTTTGTAGTGACAAGCATATCCAAAAGAAGCGCAAAGAATCCGAGAAGAGGGCATTGTGTCTATTACAATTACTTCTGTATCTAGTAAAAAAGTGACCAGTAGATTCTATATATATATATATATATATATATATATATATATATATATATATATATATATATATATATTATATATTTATTTATATATGCTTTTGGAGCAAAGTTTTTCTTGTATGCAAATTTCGTTGAATTCAATAGCTTTTTGGTTGTTGATCAACTTTTTATTAGTTTCACAGTACTTTCTAAATCTTCTACCTTCTTCCAAATGTAACTGATGAATAAAGAAACGAAGAGATTGATTCATTCTTCAGTCTGCGCCCTTGGTTCAGTCATTCTGCCAAGGGAACCTCTCTGCCAACTGGCAAGGTGTGATTACCTGTCGGACGGCCGTGTCCGTTGATCGTCTTGCGACGTTAAAGTGATTTACTCTTCAGTCTGCGCCCTTGGCCCAGTTATTATGCCAAGGGGACCTCTCTTACGTTTGGTAAGGTCTTTGGAATATAGATTATTCTCCTCGACCCGTGATTTGAAGGCTGTGGTGGCCACTACCACCGTTTAGAGCTCACTTAAGGGAAGCAGTTTTTATTTTGATAAATGTTTAATGTAAAATAACTTAGGTTATTCTGACTTTTTGTTTACATTATAGTTCATCTAAAAATTGTTGATTATTGTAAATCTTTTTGTAATGTATTATTTTTGTACAACTTACAGTTAAAATAATTTTTGTACTTTAATCTGGTTGTATTGTATTTAAATGTATTTATTGTCAATGTTTTTGGACGTTACAATTCCGTCCGCACCATGTAATAAAACACGAGTACGCAAAGAAAATGTACGTCTTATGTAATAATAAGACCCCCACTGTTTAGTGCTAATTCCTACACAGTTTTCGGCAGTTTCAAGGATTATCACTCACCCTTAGCAGCTGTTTCTGTTGGATTGTCGTCGACGTTTGGAATTGCCTATCAGCACACGTGGCTTTTGTTTACATTATAGTTCATCTAAAAATTTATTGTCAATGTTTTTGGACGCTACAGTTCCGTCCGCACCATGTAATAAAACACGAGTACGCAAAGAAAATGTGTGCTCTACGGGCCGCTCTAGGAGCAAGAGCCCGTGCTGGCACAAGGCCAGCTAAATCTGAAACAACAACAGAAAATGTAGTACACTTTGAAGAGGTCACGGCAAGTGACGGAACAGCTGTGGTGTTGTGTTCCCAGTAAATGGAACGAAGAGTCAATCTTCGTTTCTTTATCCATCAGTTACATCTGGAAGAACGAAGAAGATTTAGAAAGTACTGTGAAACTAACAAAAAGTTGATCAACAACCAAAAAGCCATTGAATTCAACGAAATTTGCATATATATATATATATATATATATATATATATATATATATATATATATATATATATATATATATATATATATATATATATATATATATATCTTCTAGGTAATTCCGGAATAAAAAAATAAATTAAGTTTTCTTTTTCTCGCTCTCTCTCTAACTCCAAGATAAAGAAAAAGATAATTTTTGCTCTCTCTCTCTCTCTCTCTCTCTCTCTCTCTCTCTCTCTCTCTCTCTCTCTGAGAGAGAATATATCCTATTAATTATGACTCATTTCAAACACTACCTTTCCCTAAGCCCTTCCCCACCGTCCTCCCTCTAACTGAAACAAGAATTCCACTATCACTCGTGACACATCCATTGTCGGGAGGAAGTCTGCGCCTTCCGATAAAAGCGTCTCTGAAATGCAAAATCCTGTCGAGGGAGAGAGTCACCAGAATCCCCTTTCCTCTGAATGGAGGAACCAACTCAATTCCCTTTCCGATGAACCTTCCACCCAATGCCCCAAATACCTTCAGAAATGGGAACAATTTCTATAAGCGACAGATATTGTCAAGTGGCTTCGCCGTTTATGATAATTAAATATAGATAACCACTTAATCTTTTGTAAATCAGGGAGATAATTTTGATAATATTATCAAAATTTAATAGCATTCGTACAGTCTGTGTGTGTAAAATACCAGTTTATTAAAATAAATGCATTACAGGAAAGGAAAAATGCTGATAATATCAGTCCAAATAAACGCGCAAAGACATTCAAATGAATTGAACAGAATTTTCTGAAATTCTAGAGATTTTGGAACTTTGCAGTGCAATAACTATTGACAAATTACAAAAAAAAAATCAGTATTAATTTCTAACAGAGTTTTACTTTGCAGCACAAATAGAATTCTATTCCGTGAAATAATTGAATAACTATTGATACCGATTTCTGCTACCTGTGCCAACCTCTTTTCAAATGCTTAGTTTAACATAGACAGGCCTTGTTCCTATTTGCCCAAAGGGGAATATAATTATTCGAATTCTATTTCAGAAGTATGCAAATCCTACTACTTCGTGTGCTAGAACAGGAATGAAAACACACCACGGCCTTATCGCCAAAAGTTTCTAATTAAATAAAAGCCTGTTGGTAGATTATAGAAAAGCTAGAGAGATGAGTAACCTCCGTTTTTCACATTAACACCTATAAAAAGAAACCTAAAGAAGATCAAGTATCTCACATCAAAAGCACAAAACAATTGAATGTCACCAACTACGAAGGTGAAAGAAGCAAATGGAACGGCAGCCAATTGCAACTAGCCTACCAGATGAGGCGGAAGATATTCATTGTGACGACATAAGTCACGAACCATAAGAATGAATAAGCAATAACATTGCGAATTCATGTAATTCTACAATAATTCATGTTATTCTACAATAATTGGAGGTGAAATGCTAATGCGCATATTTTGACTGGTTATTCATCACTTCATAATTATTTACTGACAATAATGAATGACTGATCATAGAAAACAATAAAGAAATCAATAATTAGAAGACGTTATAACTCAAGTTAGATTAATAATGATAAAGCGCCTTGGAATGGAACCTTTGTAAGAAGGTAAAGCGATTCTCTTTGACTTGGATCCCGAGTCTCCATAAATCTAATAAAGTTTCTCAGTGACGGGACAAAGAGCCTCTGGGCCTGAGTCTCTCTTTGGATCTTCGGATCTGTTGAGGAACTTCTTCCAGACCGTCAATGTCTCCTGGAAGCTTATTGGAAGAACCGTCCTCTGATGAGTCTCCAAGAATAAATCATGATTTAAGTAGGAGATTCGACGCGGGAGACTTGATAGTGCCCCTGATTTTAATATACTTGCCTTACTTTCATATGTTTCTTATCCTTTTAATCTCAGAAACATAATGTGCCGTTCATAAAAATATTTCTTGACTACCTAACGCTCATTGCGGTAAAGATGAATTATATATAAAACAAGTAAAATTTTCTTGAAGTTGAGAAAAAAGCGAAGAATGAAAGCAAGAAAGCAGTGTTTATTCAGCTGTGTCTTCTGCGAACAGACACTTCACAAATAGAGTCACGCAGAGAAATAGCGCACGACCGCATCCATTTTGGACGGCACCACACTTACTCTTCTTTCCTTCCGCTGAAGGTGTTCTCTCGGCCGTGGACGAAGTGTGTGCGTGTTTATGTGCGTTCATTCATATTTGAAATCTAGTATTTTCTATTTTGTATGTGGCATACTGCGTAAAGTAAGATATAAATATTCACAAGAATTATTTGTGACAGTTATGAGTCAAAATAGAATAGGCTGCTCTCTCTCTCTCTCTCTCTCCCTCTCTCTCTCTCTCTCTCTCTCTCTCTCTCTCTCTCTCTTGTTGTTAGTCAACCTAAGTAATCATGTGGTCAATAAAAGATAAATGGAATAGGTTCGCTTTGTATGCCTACTTGAAGTCAACCCGACCCAGAGGATAATGCGACCTTTTAACCACAGAAAGTTTTTATCTTTATCTGTTAGCAAATATAAACAAAGATAGAAAATATTTGAAGGAAATAGACAGGCCTAAACGAATCGTCTGAATCAGTAAGAAGCAAGGCTCCCTCGGGGAGTGCGGGTTCGAGCTTTTAAGCACAGAAAGTGTCTGGACGTTGTTTTCTGCTTTTTTTTTTTTTTTTTACCTCCCCCCCCAACAACCCTATTGCCTTCTTGGGATTCAGAGTCGTTTGTCCTGAAAGGTGCAATGCAAGTAAGGGTGCGGTACGGAACAGGAAAAGAAACGGTACGGTTTATACCTTTAACGAGCACGGTTCTAAATGGCGGACTGTGGTAAGGCCTTTGGGTTAATGGACTGTGCCATGTTTTTTCAAAAAGGGAAAGTGGATCAACCGTGCAGTACTTAGGGTCTTGTGAAATTCGCGGGAGCTATCTTACTTCAGGAACTGACATTTCAAATGTGCAGTGAGAAATAATATGCACAGACAAGCCAACCGTGCCCTGCCGCTCTACATAGTGTGAGTTATCATGTGGGGAGCGATGGGGATATATATATATATATATATATATATATATATATATATATATATATATATATATATATATATATATATATATACATATATATATACATATATATATATATACATATATACATATATATATACATATATATATATATATATATATATATATATATATATAACATATATATATATATATATATATATATATATATATATATATATATATATATATATATATATATATATATATATACACACACATGTGTATGCGTGTGTTTAATCGTAACTGCTACTCTACTACTCTTTCCTAAAAGACTGAACACTTCACTTCCCAGGAACTTCCCAATCCCTAATTTCTTTTCCATGTCAGTTCACTGACTCCCGCAAGGTGAAAGCCAGGAGGTTCTCGTCTGTCATTCTCATTTCCTTCTGCTTATATTAAGCCGTTCTTTCCACTTTTCGAGATGACTTTTCCTCTTGAAAGTTGAAACTAACCAAGAGTAGTGGCGTGTATGAGCACAAGGTCAGTTTAATCTAACAAAAAGCAGACCTGAATGAAAGAACAAAAGCTTTCAATTGATGCGCCAGGAAACGTTTTCCCCTGCACTCGGCATGCCTCAAAATTTTCACATTTAACAAAGTCTCATTAATTATGACACATTCCTCATTTTATTACCTGTTTTTCAGCATGTACTGTATGACAGAACGATGGCGTAATTTTCACATCAGAGATGAAATATGAAAGTTCATGGACATTTACGTGAATGCAAAAGGATTATGAAGCTTTGCCCTGCAATATAATATTATTTCCATTGAGTCAAATTAATGTCGGTTATTGAGGTCATTTTGTGTGAATAAATGTCTTCATACTCAAGTGTCGTATGAACGTTGGTAGGCCTAAAGCCTAATTTTTATATTGAAATAATCAAATAGTTGCCTACTTTTTTTATCTTGATGAATCGTGATAAATGTAAAAGAAAAATCTTTTTCAATTGTTCCCAGCTTTTCCTCAATGAAAGAAAATGCTTTTACGAGACTTACATACAAATGAACATGAAGTCTTCGTGTACTTGGAGATTCATTAAAAACGCTAAAATATTGCCTGAATAAAAAAAAATTTTTGTTCATATTTGCTTTTGTTCAAAATTGGTGGTAAGAAATCAAGTGTAATTTGCACTAGAGGAACTTCCCAATTTCTCAAAAATATATATTCACTCCATTTTTTAAAGTTTGTGGCTAAGAAAAATGCCATAAGAAAGAATTTTCCACTTTATAATGTTATGTTTGTTATGCATATAGGCTATAAGAGTTGAACGTACAAACATTTTATCTAAATGGTTACGTAAGAACTATGGTAGAAATATAGACGAACACCCTTTATAGCTACAATTATGCAAATTTCCTAAAGTTTTGATTAATCCAATATGTATAAAAAAGTGAACTGATATTCTGCAATAGAATTTTACATTATGGCTGAAGTATATTCTCAATCACTTATGGGGCGGGGAGGGATCTCTTCAGTTCTTTTCTGAATGATAATTGGTAATTTGAAAAATTATTTTAGTTAAATATTTCCTTTAAAAAAATACAGAAAAAAAAAAGTTTCGGATCTATATGGGAAATTGTTTGTCTCTCTCATTTAGAAAAAAAATATAACAAGAAAAAGACATGAAAACTTGTGCAGTTATGTTTTAAAAAAATCCGTAGTTATAGAAAAGCGAGAATAAAGGCATCTTATTTCAAATCTAAGGTTGCGTGCTAACAAAAATCTTAAAATCACCTGTCTTCCACTTATTACCTTGGCAAAAAAAAAAAAAAAAAAAAAAAAGACCTCCCTAGCAATAGGGACTACCTGTTTTTAAACATTTCTTAACTTACAGGACAAAATAGATAAAGGTGCGATGTTTGCGAGACCTCTGGGATTTCCTCATTTCCTTCCTTTTTTTCCCATTAAGACTGAAAGTCCAATGAACTCTCGCTTGAAGAGATCGGGTAACATCCCTCCATCCAAAATCAAATAAAGAACTTAATCGGGTTCCAATCTTTTGCCAAAAGATGGAAACTACCTCCTACTCTCTTCCTCCATTCTTTTCATTCACAATTCCTATTTTGTTTTAATCTGCATTGGATTAAAATATCAGCAAAGTGCAAAGTTTCAGTTAGTTAATATATTCGAAATTGGTAAGCTTTCCTATCTAGACAGTGCTTTTGTAAAAGAGCTCTTGATCTATGTTCATACCTAACATACATTCGTACATCCATACACAGAGATAAGTGATGCAATACAAGATGAAAGAATGACTACAGAATATATAGAATAAAAGATGTTGTCCAACGAGGTTTAGTTTACAGAATTTCCTGTTGCGCGGAAGTTCGAAATAAAGGGGAATATAATAAAGGCCATGTACATCGGAATTACATGATAAAACACTCCAGGCCAGATTTCCTTCCCCTTGGAACACTGATCGTTTTAATAACACTGAAAGAAGGGTCTCTTATCAGAAGGGAGGTCTCATCTCGTTCAGAAACGGAATCAGTGGCTAATAAAAAGGGACATCCGACGACTCTGACGCACAAGATTACGCTGAGATGAGGATGTGATATAAGCCATAAATTATAACCTTTTCTAGGAGTCAGCGATGAGGTATAAGCATATTGAAGGAATGCTGAAAGTTACTTGAGGCATAAAATGCCGATATTCACTGCAACTCAAACATATCTACACTCTCTCAGATATGAAGGCTTGTTAGTTGACTGATGAATATGTAAAAAGTAAACAGAGGTAATATTTTCAAAGCGTTCAATGCGTTAGTTAATATACTGGACTTTCACTTTGTTAATTTGACTGTAATAGAGTGTTTTTTTAACTCTTCGCATTTACCTGTTAATGGTTAAAGCATGAGATTCCACTGGCTCAATATGCAAATAAGAAGTATTGTTTTCTGTCTCGGTAATTGGTAATTAATTTGACAGCAGCCTATGAAACCTCTTTTCTTGAAGCAATTATGTTTCTTTAGGCGATAACAGAAAGACAAAGAAGAAGAAGAAAAAGAAGAAGAAGAAGAAGAAGAATAGAGAAAACCAAAGCCTTTTCCTCCCCTTTCAAAGAAATTTTCTGAGCCTGAATAGCAGGAGACATACACAAAGACAGCCCTACTTTCTTGAAGCAATTATGTCTGTGCAGGCGATAAAAGAAAGACAAAGGTGAAGAGTAATATAGAAAAACAGCCTTTTCAACCTCTTCTCTCTGGTATTTCAAAGAAATTTTATGGGGCTGAAGAGCAGAAGAAAGACAGAGAATGGAGGAGGAGGAGAGAGGAGGCGGGATGTGATTCCATCTTCACTCCCTCTCCTTCTCTTATAGAAGCCTCCATCATTTGGCCAAAGAGAAAGACACGAAAAATCGTTTCCTTTCGTCCTGCATTACTCATTCTTCACCATTCATAGAGCACAAGGAATACTCAAAGAAACAAATAGAGAGTCAGTGAGTAAATCTGTTGCAGTTCTAAGTACCGTTTGCCTTTTGCTCTTCACAACGAGTTGAAGACGAGAGAAAAGACGAGGCTAAAGAACCTTAAGGATCACTTTCCACTTCCTTTGCATTTACTCTCATCGCATCTTCGGTCTGCTTAAACGATTCTCTTCTTATTCCTAGTCATCACACACAAAGGAAACACATTTTTCATGAGGTCACTTTTGTTCTTTTGGAAGGACAAAATAAGTGTGTGTGTGTGTGATTGAGTGTGTGTGTTTGTTTGTGTATCGTTTCATGTATGTATGGTTTTGTGAGAGAGAGAGAGAGAGAGAGAGAGAGAGAGAGAGAGAGAGAGAGAGAGAGAGAGAGAGAGAATGCAGCTTTTCAAGTCGTATGTTATTTATACAGTGAGATGATGTGAAAACACTTGAATACGCATTATAACTGTATATTTACGACCTGAAGTATTTTCATAGACGACTTAA
The DNA here is from genome assembly GCA_039081455.1 of Macrobrachium rosenbergii. NCBI lineage: Eukaryota > Metazoa > Arthropoda > Malacostraca > Decapoda > Palaemonidae > Macrobrachium > Macrobrachium rosenbergii. The sequence continues at coordinate 112,159 of JANJGK010001283.1, forward strand.
TAGGCCACTTGTTATCAAGATGGCTGCAGAGCTCAGTAATTCCCCTCTTCTCCCATTTCACTTTTCCCAGTTAACTTCTTTTCCCAAGAGTGAGATGTATTGGTTCCTTTATTAATTGTTCTGTCTCTTTCCTTTCCTCTTTACTTTCACGAGGTAAAGGGTATCAGTGTTAATGATGCATCTTATACTTATTGATTAGAATACATCTTTAGGGGGTCTCTCTCTCTAAAACAAAACCAAAAAAAAAGTGTGAAAAGTTGAAACGGTAATAAATACTTTGAACGTTTAGAATTTTTTATGTGTCATTTGATATGAATGCATGGATATACATCCATACATTCA
>JANJGK010001283.1:115000-211929 GCA_039081455.1 Macrobrachium rosenbergii
CGCGTGTGTAGCATTTTTTTTTTCCCCCATTCATTTCTCTTTGGGTTTCCCGTTAGTAATTTCTAAGTCCTAAGGGACGAATCGTAATTCCAAGTCCTAAGTGACTCCTAAAATTCTATGTCGCACGTGGCGAGAATTTCTCCAAATTCCAGTCCTCAGAGACTCCTAAAATTCTACGTCGCACGTGGCGAGAATTTCTCCAAATTCCAGTCCTCAGAGACTCCTAAAATTCTACGTCATACGTGGCGAGAATTTCTCCAAATTCCAGTCCTTAGAGACTCCTAAAATTCTACGTCGCACGTGGCGAGAATTTCTCCAAATTCCAGTCCTCAGAGACTCCTAAAATTCTACGTCGCACGTGGCGAGAATTCCTCCAAACTCCAGTCCTCAGGGACTCCTAAAATTCTACGTCGCACGTGGCGAGAATTTCTCCAAATTCCAGTCCTCAGAGACTCATACAAAATTCTACGTCGCACGTGGCGAGAATTTCTCATTCCTGCGGGAACCCAAAATTAAGTACTTTTGAGACATTATATAGTGTAATTCACACACATCTAAGCCCTTACGGGACTGATCATTCTAGTTCGTTAGAACAACTCCTTAACTTCACGCTACAGCCGGCCAAGTCCGAGCGTGACAAAATCCAACTACGTCTTCCGAGACGCATATTAGACTTCGTTCGCCAAGAACAACCACGTCTTTCCAAGACACATCCAATTTTAACAAAAAGTCTCCTCAGACTTACTAATCAACTGTCTTATTCGGACAGATCCATTCTCCTGCAGTCTGAACAATTGAGTGTTTCAGATTCCTGCAATTGAGTCTTTTCAGACAACCTGAGTCTTTTCAGACATATCATATACCCATTATTTCAAGATGGCTAATACCAGAGCCCAACAAAACGAGGATTTCAAATTCTACATGTCCGCTGGGAAGGACATGGGACTATCGGGGCAAGATCTGAGAGCATGGGTTCAAGAGCGAGTGGACGATGCCAAGGCTGAGAGAGCAAGAGAACGTGAAGAGAGGGAGAGAGAACGTGAGGAGAGAGAGAGGGCAAGAATTGCCCAAGAGCAGGAGAAGGATAAAGAACGTGCAGAGAGAGAGAGGGAACGAATTGCCCAAGAACAACGAGAGGAGAGGGACAGAATTGCCCAAGAACAACGAGAGGAGAGGGACAGAATTGCCCAAGAACAACGAGAGGAGAGAGACAGAATCGCCCAAGAGAAAAGGGAGGAACGAGAATGGGAAGATCGAGAGCGACAGCGCGCCCACGAGCTCCAGATGCTAGAACGACAGCACGCCACCCCCCCGCCCCCTGCCGCGGGAATGAGTGCCCTCAGCCAAGCTCACTCGTTCATGCCAAAATGGACGGAGTCCGAGCCTGAAGTATGGCTTGAAAGGGCCGAACGAGTCCTGGAGTGCTGCGATCTCTCCCCCGCAGAAATCTCCCTTGTTCTCACTAAATTCCTGGGCGGAAAGGCCCTCGTTGCCTACCACGCCCTTCCCGCAGACGATCGGGGAAACTGGGAAGCCGTACGCCAAGCAGTTACGAAGGCGTACGAGATTACCCCCGAGCGGTGGAGGAGACGTTGGAGAGAGCAGCCCAGAGAAGCAGGCCAGACTTGGTCCGATTGGGCATACCATTCGGAGCGGGCGTTGACAAAATGGCTCGATTCCGAAGGAGCCACTAACACCGCCGAGGTACTCGAGCGGTTTAAATTCGATCATTTCCTGCGCTATGCCCCTCCTGCCCTCGCCACCCATATAGTGGAAAAAGCCCCAGCAACCCTCACCGAGTGTTGCCGAATAGCAGATATGTGGGAAACTCACCACCCTCAAGAAGGATCCATGGGGCGGAAGATAAATCCCCCGTCCCTCCTCGGAGGTTCAAATTCCCACAAAAATGGGAACTCGGGCAAGCCCCTAACTTGCCATTATTGCAAGAAAACGGGGCATTCCTCCGAACAGTGCCGGAACAAGAAACCGGCTCCTCTCTCTCCCGGAAAACCGACAAATAACTCGCCTGCGCCCTCCACAGGGGCAGCGCGGAAAGACTTTAGCCAGACCTTTTGCACGGCGTGCAAGCTTTATGGCCATTCTCCCGCATGGGCAAAATGCCCACGCAATAATAAAGTAAATACTCCCACCGTCGCCTTGGCCGTCACAGATCCCCAGTCATTAGGCCCTCCCGCCGAAGGGCCCGTATACGTGATTCATCCACGAGGTAGCCACACGCGCCGAGTCACTGCATTCGAGGACTCGGGCGCACAAATCTCCCTCATCCGAAGGGACAGAGTTCCCCACGGAGCTATCGTCAATAGACGAAAACTCGTCACGATCGAGGGAATAAATCAATTTAAAATGATACTCCCTACGGTCCAATTGAGAGTCACAAGACCTCACCAATCCAAAATTTGCAATCTTGCAGTAGCAAGCCATCTCCCCGGAGGCTATGACGTCATCCTGGGACAGGACTTTCAGTCCCCACCGAAATCACGACAATCTAGGGGTCCACATTCCCCAAATCATCCCGCGGGCGCGAGTAATCCTCCCCCGCTTCTCCCTCCGTCAAGACTGGCGCCCCCTGGGTACCAGGAGGACATGCGGTCCCCACCAGTGCCACCTGAGTACGATGTACAGTGGCCCCCTCGATCGGTTCCCGATCCAATTCCAGTGCCCGGCCCTGCCTCAGTGCCAGTGCCAGGGCCCCAATCAGATCTCCCTTCAGGAGATGCCAAATTCCTGCCGGTGCCACTTGCATGCCCCGAGCAGGGCCAAGCTCCGTCCACCCTGACCGACGAGCCCAAGAAACCTCTGATAGCGCCTGACTCTGCCCTAGTGCCAGCGCCAGAGCGCTACGCCGATCTCCATTCACGGGATCCAACTCAGGACCCCCTCTCTTCCCCCGGCCTGGCACCTCTACCAGCGTCGGTCAGAGAGACGGTTCCTCCCGACCACCGCGGAAGCTCACCTGCAGGTGCGGCCTCGCAACCCGTGCCTGAGCTGGTCATCGTTACCTGCGAGCCGCTCACGCCACCCCCGACCGCCTCCTCTCTGCCTCAGCCCGTCGCCGACGCAATTGCAAGTCAGGATTCTGCCATATCTCACTTGGCCGATGAACTACAAGAGCCGCGACGGATCATGGTAGAACCCGCACGGAACACTCCTGCGTCAGCTGTCGCATCAGCAGGCCCAGGTGGTACTCCGTGCCGCCCTCCGGTCGCGGGCCCTTCGCTTCCCCGGCCGAGGACGACTGTCCCATTAAGAAAGACTCGAGGCGAAATTACCATGGGCGTGGGACATTCCAGGTAATTTACAAAGAGCTCTAGAGCTCCCCATGGCACTTGTGCCACCATTTCATCTTTCGAAGGTCCTGGCACCCTTAATCCAGAAGGGGATGTCAAGCCCTCCTCTATCTTCCTCCGTTCCTCAGGAACTTCTATCTCTTATCACCTTCTATTAATCTTCCCTTAAATTATCCCCACAAGAGGCAATTAAATACGGGATACCATTCCCCACACAATGTATAAATCATTAAGAATAACAGAGTGAGAAGTGGCACACCCTTGCGCCCATACCTTGGCACCGGGCGTGCGTGTCAGCCCCTCCTGAAGGAGTCGCGCCCTTCGGGTGCACTTTTCTCGCCCTGGGACTGAAAGGATAGTCCGGGCCGTAATTTATAGGCGTAGGACGAGAAATTCCCGCCTAACACAATAAAACCCTCCCTCTTTTTCCCTTAGCTCTTCTGCCAATATCATTTACTTTCTTTTAGTCATTTAGTTATCTTTATTTTAATGAATCGCGAGTCATAAACTCTTGCCCTTGTGATTTAAATGCCCCTTTCGTAAGCTCTGAGGGACGTGTCCCGCCTTTCATATGCGGTCAGGTTTCATTCGTAACGTCTTGGTAATTTTCCTTTTGTTATTATTATCCCTTTTCCCCCTTCCATTCCTTCCAAGATTGCTGTTTGTCCTACCCCACATCTTTTGTCTGCTCGCCCTGTCATAACATTGAGTAGGCAGTGGATGCATAAAATTAGCGTAGTTTAAGGTTAGCGAATTAAAACCTCGAGAATACTCTCGCCCGCATACAGCTGTCAAAATCCGTGTGGGGCCGGCTAAGCAAAGTACGTTAAAACGAAGATAAATTATCAATGCGAATATGTATAGTCATTACAGTATCGCGTAAAATGGGATGTCATTTACAAAAGTAAACGCTGTTTTTCATTTACACAGCCTCTTCAAGGCAGATTGTACTAACCGCATGCATTTTATCTAAAATTAAGTAACCGTGTATTTTAATTCTTGAACAATAACCTTTCTTTTCATTTGTTGGCCATAGCCTCATATACGTGGTCCTATAATTCACAATTGTTCGAGTCACATTATAAAGTTACCAGTGGGTAACCAAATCTAAAGTAATTATTCTTTTGCAAGTGTTTAAATCACTTTGCGTTCTGTTAACGAAAATTGTCCCAATGTGTTATTAAAAGTAATGTCACAGCTTCATAAAACCCTTAGGAGTAAAGTTCACTGCAAGGCAGAATGTAGAGTAACGTAAAGCACTTGCCGCTCATTCTTGAATATCGATGTACACACCCGAAGGAGGTATGTACATCATCTTGTATGGGGAGGTATTATGATTAGCAAGAATTCGCTAGCAAATTGCCTCCCCCCCCCTCCTTTGTTGTTGTTGGTTTTTCTGATGTGTTTCATTTACTGCCAGCCGGCCGATCGATAGACCATCTGTCTATCGACTTAAAAACAAGGGTTAAAAGATTAAAGGCGCTCCCATTTTTGATAAAGATCTTTCCTTCGAGGCAAAAGTAATCTGGCTTGGGTGTTTCTCCTACAGGCCAAAACCTCCCCTGCGGGCAGCAGGTGCAATGAGTCAAAGCATCTGTGATGGACGCCCCCCTGCCCCATAGGAGGGGATAAAAAGCAGAAACCCACGAGGTCGACACACACGCGGGCTGGAGGATATGGAGTGAACTTGTGAAGACGTCCCCAACACCTGGCCCCATCGATGCCCTTGCATCCTAACCACGTGGCCCTTTCCAAAGTATACTTTTCCTCGTGCCCTTCGACCGTATTCCTCGAGCCCACACGCCATTGCTTGGAGTTTCGAGGAGTCCCCATCGCCTTGCCCCTTTACGGAAGCCCTTGCATCTCACCACGTGGAAGAAACTCGTCCTCGGAAATCGCAAGTCATCCACGGACCGCCTTCTACGCGCCCTCGGAAAATCTGCTAAGGTAAAGTGCCCTGGAAGAGCCCCATTTCAGTCACGCTTTTGTCTCGTAATATTTTCTTAAAGAGAAAGCCAGAAATCTCCCTTGTCTAATGTCCGTGCACCTCTTGCATCGGCAGTATTAATTCTTTATTACTCCTTTGGCACCCTCAGTGCAGCTTCGAATTCATTATTCTTTTGTCTATTTTCATTACTGGCGTATAATGTGCATATCTCTCATTTCAGAGGGATTCTATTTCGTGGAAGCTTCTCGGACTGTGTCTGGAATCCCCCAGTTTCATTCAATCCAGTAGGAATCTCCTTCAGGATAGTAATCTACTTGAGTTCCTCTTTCCCGTACTGATATCATTTATGTAAATACACTCCTTTAAATTTGCCCACGTGTTTTACGTAATATTTCCCTCAGTAACCAGAGCCCTATGCTCATATGAAATTCTCCTTTGTTTTCCTCTTTTTTTTTACGTTTTCCCGTACCCACGAAGTCAGAATCACAAGGCTAAATTACCTTAAATTGTTGCTACCTGTCTCACAGAGCATATTTCAAACTAAAACCACGGAAAAACGTAAATATATATATATATATATATATATATATATATATATATATATATATATATATATATATATATATATAATACACACACACACACACACACACACACACACATATATATATATATATATATATATATATATATATATATATATATATATATATATATATATATATATATATATATATATATATATATATATATATATATAAAGTATATAATTCGTATTCAGTGACCGCGCAGGTGGCGTGATCATTGTGTTAACAAATACCTTTCAGCTTTCGTTCGCTCGCGTGGGATTGGGAGTGAAGTCAGCAACTGAGCGGCCGATGGCTCAGAAATGTTCATGGGGCACTTGGATGCAGGTCACACGTCCGTGGTGGATTTTCCGTTGCTTATGTTGTGGGCTTGACATGGGAGCGTGGGTGAGTTAGTGTGTGTCCCGGTATGATTTCTTACAAAGAATATTGTAATAGATTGTTCATTCCATTTTTAGAAGCAACAGTGCCTGGACGCGCGTGTGTTGGGAACACTTTGGGAATTGGAATTCCCTCTGCGGAATGTAAGTGTTAAACTTTGAACTTACTAACCAAACAAGTGTTAATGTTATTATTTAGTGATTGTTACCTCTTGACAATTATTTTACGCTTTGTCTCATGTGTGTTTATAAGCCGGGGGTCTAACAGTGTTGGTTCCGTTTTTTTTTTTTCAGGAATGTTTCATTGGTCCCATGATTGTTTGGGGAAGTTATGCTCCTGGTTAAATGGTCATTTACAATGGCCGATGGGGAAAGTGGTTGTATTATCGGAACAATGACTTAAGACTGTAAGAATTATGTGTCATAGACTTGGATAATATTATGACTTAATTAATGGTGATGGGGAAAAGGGGGTATTGACTTTAGTTTTTATTTGATTCCCATGTTCTCTTTGATTTCCCAGTATCTATTTTTTTATTTTAATTTCCGTATTTTACGGCTTGGGTTTAAGACCCGTTTCTTTTCATTCCCAGCGCCATGTCAAATTTTCTGAATAAGTTCTGTTTTTGGTAATCCAGGTTTTGATTTAGATACCTTAGTTAGGCTTGAGGTATGAGAGAGAGAGAGAGAGAGAGAGAGAGAGAGAGAGAGAGAGAGAGAGAGAGAGAGAGAGAGAGGAAAAATGCTTCGCTCGGCTTGGAGAAATTGGCCAACGCTACCAATGTTTTCTTTTGTGTCCTCTTCGAGGTAGGTTGAAATATAATACGCCCCTTGGAGGGTGTAAAACACACACACACAAACACACACACATGCGCACACACACATTATATATATATATATATATATATATATATATATATATATATATATATATATATATATATATATGACATTTTTTTATCACACCGTGATTTATATACGATCATGAAGCTACAAATATCGCTTAATATCAAATCCACGCTACCTCGGGAATATCCCCGATGGGGAATTATCACCGAAGGGGAATTTATAAGTGATAAATGGATGGGCACTGCCGAGTCTCGATCACACGACACAGACGCGCATCCAGCGAATCCAGTCGACGCTAACCACTGAGCGGCAGTGCCCGTCCATTTATCACTTATAAATTCCCCTTCGGTGATAATTCCCCATCGGGGATATTCCCGAGGTAGCGTGGATTTGATATTAAGCGATATTTGTAGCTTCATGATCATATATATATATATATATATATATATATATATATATATATATATATATATATATATATATATATATTCATCAATGTGAGGTTGAACCAGGGAAACCAGTTAACTCCAACATATTTCTTTATTTCCAACGTTTCGTAATAATTTCTTTATTACATCATCAGGGATCTGTTGGATAATGAATAAATTACTCAAAAAGTTATTGCGAAAACTTAAAAAATCATAAGAAAAATAAAATTCACCAAATACAATATAGCTAAAAAACACAACAGAACCAAAGACCGCTATCCATAGGCGTACGAGCCAGGGGGGCTTAGCAGGGGGCGGGGGGACTACAGCGCCCCCCCTCCCCCAAGATTTGGGCAGACACAAATTTTTCGGGCAGAGTAGCCAATGTAGCAGTTCATGAAGGTTGTATCTATTTTGGCTGTCATGCCCACTACTTCATGTTCAGCAGAGAGGTCTTTCAGTGGACTTCGTAGGCTGATATCCTACCTTCGCAGCACCATAGGTCAAGCAAGAGTCAGCTGCCTAGCACTTATCAACATAGAAAGAGAATATGCTAATAGAGTGACTGAAGAAGATATGGATAAAACTATAGATGTTTTTGGAAAAAGAAAGTTACGTGAAAAATATTTTTTCAAACTTGATTTTTTCTGACTTTATTATGGATAGGAAAAGAAGCACTTTGTTTTTCTAATCATGTTTTAATTTAGTATGCAGGTGAATTATAATTTACTGCAATTTTTAATAACTATTATATTTTTACTATTCAACCATTGCAATTTATTTCAGTTACAGCTAATATTCATTTAGTATATTACATTAAAAATTATCCCATACTAATTACTCGCTTCAATTTTATACTGTAGGCTTTATGTAATACTTGCAATGTGAGTGAAATTTAGCTGTTAATCTTCATTTTTACATGGTGTGTAGAATAAATGCGCAGTGTCTTCATGAAGTGTTGTTCCTTCCTTCACATACACAACACAACACACACACACTCACACACACACACACACACATATATATATATATATATATATATATATATATATATATATATATATATATATATATATATATATATATATATATATATATATATATATATATAAGCTTGGATTCAAAGGCAAAACATATTTCGGGCAGAGAAAGTTCAGGCCTCCCAGATGAGAAGGGTCCAATACGCCTATGCCGCTAACCAACTTTAGGTAGAGAGAGCAAAAGACAGAATGCTTATAAAGAGAGTTAACTCGGGTAAAGCTGAGTAGAGGAGGTTTGGGTATTTGACTGGGGGACTAGTTGTTTGATAAACAGTGACTCAAGTATAGGCAATTCGTGAGGATTTGCTGTTTGGCCTATTATGCTGAAATCACTTCTTTCAATGTGAGTTTTACAAATTTTGGAATGAGATCTGATATTAGGATGTTCTGGACTGGAGAGCCTACAACCAGTACGAAAGCTTATTCCCCGATGGGAGTCGATTCTGACCTCAGTAACCTCCTCGTGGATCCGACATATGCCCCAGAGTTACACTCAAGGCAAGTATACTTATACACCACGTTAGAGGATAAACAAGGACTTAATCAATCCTTATAGTTGAAAAAGGAACCAGTTGTTAAAGGATTTCTGGGAATTAATTTAAATTAATTGTGGATAATTTGCACAAACCGTTTTCTAAAAGAGTCATCGTGTAAAAAGGGAAATTTGGCGTAGAAGTTTAATTTAGGTACTGTTGGAAGCTTTGTGACATCAGTGAATTGTTTGTTAAGAAAAATGGAAAGTTGTTTAAAAAATACAGTTTGCGGAAAGTAGTTATTCATACAATATTCTGAGAGAAAATTAATTTCCTGATGAAAGGATTGCCAGTTCCATGTAATGATTAAGCCCTTTCTTATCCTCTAACGTGGTGTATAAGTATACTTGCCTTGAGTGTAACTCTGGTGTGTAGTTCTTCATTGGAGGGGTGGGTAGAGCTCTCGGCTAGCACGCTGTTGGCCCAGCTTTCGATTCTCCGACCGGCCGGTGAAGAATTAGAGGAATTTCTTTCTGGTGATAGAAATTCATTTCTCGTCATAATGTGGTTCGAATTCCACAATAAGCTGTAGGTCCCGTTGCTAGGTAACCAGTTGGTTCTTAGCCACGTAAAATAAATCTAATCCTTCGGGCCAGCCCTAGGAGAGCCGTTAATCAACTCAGTGGTCTGGTTAAACTAAGATATACTTAACTATGGGACATATGTCGGATCCACGAGGAGGTTACTGAGGTCAGAATCGACTCACAAAGGGGAATAAGCTTTCGTACTGGTTGTAAGGTATCCGATCCAGAACATTCTAATATCAGATCTCATTCCAAAATTTGTAAAACTCACATTGAAAGAAATGATTTCAGCATAATAGGCCAAACAACAAATCCCCACGAATTGCCTCTGTTGTTTTTTAGCTGTATTGTATTTGGTGAATTTTGTTTTTCTTGGGATTTTTAAAGTTTTTATAGCAACTTTTTGAGTAATTTATTCATTATTCAACAGATCCCTGATGATGTAATAGAGAAATTATTACGAAACTTTGGAAATAAAGAAATATGTTGAAGTTAACTGGTTTCCCTGGTCCACCCTCACGCTGATGTGTCTTGCTGGTCGTCGCTACCCTTGCTTTATATATATATATATATATATATATATATATATATATATATATATATATATATATATATTTATTTATTTATATATACTGTATATATATATATATATATATATATATATATATATATATATATTATACATATATATATATATATATATATATATATATATATATATATATATATATATATATATATATATATATAAATATATATAAATATATATATATACATATACACACATATATGTCTACTAGTCACGTTTCACCGGGTATGTATGTAAGTGTGATAATCACAATGTCCTCTTAGCTTCTCGAATGCTTCACACTTTTTGGATATGCTTGGCATATCACAACCTTAGATCCAAATGCAAGGATATGAAGTAATTCTAATATTCGTAGCAGGATGCGAACCGGCATCCAGAGTATCAGAACAAGGTTATGTTGCTGACCTGACCACGAAAAACGTATCCAAAAGTGTGAAGAATCTGAGAAGTTAGGAAGGTATTGTGGTTATTACAAGTACTCATATATATATATATATATATATATATATATATATATATATATATATATATATATATATATATATATATATATATATATATATATACACACACACACACACACGCAACTTACAAAAAATAATAAACAGAAATTCACTTATTATTCATATTCACAAAAGCTGTGAAAATGTTTTTCTCAAAGCCTGGTATTCGATGATCACTTTGCGTGGAAGATATAAAGCAAATGTCTAGTTGCAACTAAAGCACTGCAGATGCTGCTTTATAGAGGACAAAGCGATGCTGACGCAGTCATCCTTCAGCAATGCACACGACTCCGCTTTCAGCTGCAGCAGGGAAGGGAATTGCCGTCATTCTGTCTTTTAACTTCAAACCATGAAAGATAGATAGACAGATTGATAGAAACATTTGGGTATTTTGATTATGAATCAAAATGCAGACGTGTCAGGGAATTTCAAAGTACTTAGCGGGGCATTCCCTCAAAGACTTTCGATTTCTCAGAACTGATAATAAATTGCTGTGGAACAAAAGTATTTCTATTTCCCTCTGCAGTTACAGCTGACACTATTAAACGTCATGCTTTCGTTTTGTTGCTGTTTTTATGACCTCTGTTTCAAATCAACACTGCTTTTTTCTTCGCAGTTCATACCAGACACTGGATATTACCTGATAGTTTATGAATGGACAGACAGACAGACAGACAGACAGACAGACAGACAGACAGACAGACAGACAGACAGACAGACAGACAGACAGACAGACAGACAGAGCACTCATTCGCCAATATTGAAAAATTCAGTTTGTAGAAAAGAAACGGTGTCATTGAAATGCTGGAAACGAGAATCGTGAGAGTGACAGGTGGCCAAAAACTCCCACCGGTCTATCACATCCAGGTAAGAAATAGACGAATTCTCCTTTCACTTCTTTCGAAGAAAGCTTCTCATCTTACAAGTTTCCCAAACTATTGAACTCCCCTTTAACCATGTTTCATGAAATTTCTGTTTTTTTTTTTTTTACCTGTTTAATCGTTTTCTTTGGATGATTCGCTAACTATCCCTCTCTCTTTCCTCGCCTTTTCTTCCTTCCATTATCTTTCTGCTTCCCTTTGGATTCTATTTGTCGAGACCATCGAGTTGATCATCCCATCTGCGTTCGTACTGAAAGAAGCTCTATACCTCTCTGACTAAATTAATGAGTCAGTGTTTAAAAAAATGTGTTACAACGAAACGAACTCTCCCACGTTTGGAATGGATTACTTTATCATTTTCCTAATTATACTTCTTGAAATAATAATGATAAAGATGTCGAATAAATAGAGAAATAGACATTTCTGGTGCTGAATGAGGATGTAAAGTTCAGCATCTTTATGGCGTGTTTTGAGATCTTGTTCAGATTGATGCCAGCCTGACAAAATAACCAGACAATTTCATACTGGCTAATTACATTAAGAAATCCTCCCATTCCAGAATAAAAAGGTAATTCCGTGAAGAAGGATGACTGAAAAAATCCACATTAATTCATGAGACCCTTATTTACTGAGGAAAAACAAAATTACCCCAGTTGAAAAGAGTCCGGTATTCTCATTTTCAGTCAGCATCTGGAGTTTGCCATGTGCTGGAATCGTCTGCGTTCATCCACACATTTGCTTTCAGTGCTTGCCCTGATTAGGGCAACGGTTGCTATGCAAAGAGAGCAAGAGATTCTAATGGTGCTTATAAAAGAAGGAATTTCTAAATTCCTTTTAAATATAGATGCTATTTTCTATAAAGAAACATTTTATAAGAGTAAATGTCTGTATTTTCAAAATTACTCACTCAGTTACAATGTGAATAAAGTAAACCAAAAACGTCATATTTGCAACTATTATAATGCAACGTTTATGTTATATCTACAGAGCATTCTGTCAAAATCCATAAACGTTTCCTGTGAGCCTCAAACCAGAAATACCGACACATCCTTAAGTGTAGTGGTTCCATCATGCTTTGTCTTTACAGCCACGTATTAACAGTTTATTAAGAGTCATATGCCCTCCAGCCTCTCTCTCTCTCTCTCTCTCTCTCTCTCTCTCTCTCTCTCTCTCTCTCTCTCTCTCTCTCTCTCTCTCTCCCCCCCTTGTCATTTTAAGGCTGGTTTCAGAAATTCTCCGCAGAAGTGTAGCTGGAAAAAGGAGGCTTACTTAGGGAGGGCTAATCCCAGGATCTAAACGAGGAATATGCCTGAAACACTTTTCAAAAGGACATGAATAGTTTCTTCTGTATTTAAAATGAAATATTAATTTCCAACAACCTCTAAAATATTTTAATGCTCAGTTCGTTTGTAATTAGGGATGCATGAACTAATTTTACGTGAAGAAACTTTATTATAATTTGCGTTCTAGACTAATATCGTTTTTATGAAGAAAAGACGTCTCTTTCTTTCCATATCCAAGTAACGAATGCATGGTCTGTCTTCTCCTTTGGAAAGATATGTATACGGTTGTGTTACAGAGGGAAATAATAGGCTTTGTTTCTTTGCTTAGAAGGATTCTGCTTAAGGTATTGCCTGCTGATGAATACTCTCATCTGTATTCAGTGGTACAAATATTTCAGAAATGGTTCCCTATCCATTGGTTATTTTTGAAATACAAATTTCCGGAAGCAGTATAAGGAAAGCCCCTTCATTTCTTAAAAGCACAAGACTGGAAATTAGGAACGTAAATGAGGTCACATCTACGAAGCAGTCGACGTCCTGCCAGACGTTAGATTAAGCCACCCTTATGCCAGCATAATAAATAAATAATGCTGTATTGTAACAGAAAAATTAAAAACAAAAATAAGTTTTCACTTATTTTTTGTTGGCAGTGTAAAAGCGTGCTGGCAGGTTATACAGTCTTTGCACGGTTCGGTAACAATACCATAGGCAGTTTGTGCACAATCTGGAGGTTAAAAAACCCGATACATAAAATTCTGCATAGAAAAGACAAAGGCTTAATGTTTTACAGCCAAAAATCACTCCCCAGCGTCAACAACTATTTTGAAGTAGCAAATGTTGATGGACTTTCATGAAATTTTCTATATGATATAATGATATAGAACTATGACTGGCAAAAAAAAAAATTATTTTGAGGGACGTAGGGTGTAAAATACTTTTTACTGAGTTGACCCCTGAGAGTACCAAAATTTTTCCTTGAAATGTTACAAAAACCTATGAATCTTCAAATGTTCAAAGAATGTTAGTGAAACTGATCATAGTTATGGCTGCAAGTACAATGAATAAGAAAATAATGAGTTTTGAATTCTTACCATGCATGTCGCAAATAAGGTGCATATTTACTCGATGGCAATGGAGGATTGGCTCTTGGCACTGCAAGCGCAATTTCTTGACAGGGAGTCCTTCTGCAGAATGCAGCTGGCCTCTCCCTCTTCATCCACCTCGGAAATGAAGTCAGGGGGTTCCTCCACATCACTGCAGAGGTCATCCTTGGCAAATGCAAGTTCCAAGACTTTCTCATCAATAGGGGAATGAGAAACATTGCCCTCGGGGTTTGAGGAATCTCCTAACATACTGGAATGTTGGAGCTTGAAAGTACACCGTCTGGCTACATGGTATGAGAATATTATCATCAAAATATATTCAACAGCTATAGCAGGAATCATGTCAATCAAAACACTGCAAAATTATACGGCAGTGCATACCCAGTACTGCAGTCGCAATAGAACATCCCAGAAGTTTTCAAAGGCTGAAGATACTAGAAGGGAGAGGGAGGGACAGGCTGACACCTCCATTTCCACCCAAGCACTGGCAGCACTTGAACAGTTCCGGTTTGGTTACCCCATTCTGATCGCATGATCTCAAAAAAAAAAAAAACGCATTGACCGTCTTCTTGGTTGCAGATTTGCAACCACCAAGCGTTATCAGGGAGTTCCTTGTTTTTTAATTATCTACCAGGTTTCTCATAATGTCTTCTGTTATTTCCAAGCCTATTTTCCAATGAGTGTCTTTGAAAATGTAATTAGCTCGCATAATGCTTCGACAATCATGTAACTAACACTACTTAACACTATCTAAATTCCTTTTTCCACTTAATGTAAACCCATTTGTGCCCATTGCGTGAAACATATTTCTTAATGAAACCCTCATAGCCTCCAGAGTCCTAAATGAAAAGGAAACCTGGAATTCCTGCAGGGGACCCGGTACAAAAAGGACCAGAAAGAGCTGGACGGTATTTCCCATAAGCGGAGGAAATTGAGGCGAGAGCCAGAATTTAGATCAGTTTCTACACGTTTTCTGATTTCCTTTTATAAGAGCCGTATACTCCATGTAAACACATTCTACAATTCATGTAGAGAAATTCTGTTATTAGAAGAAAGCTGTTCTAAAAATAAAAAAAATAGTACACACACACACACACACACACACACACACACATATATATATATATATATATATATATATATATATATATATATATATATATATAAATATACATATATATATATACATATATATATATACATATATATATATATATATATATATATACATACATGATAAAAGACATTAAAAAATAATGTGAAACTTATTATTTACTAGCTGAATGAAATTGGAACTCTTAGATAAAGATTACCATTTGCGGTCGATGCACTTTCTCAGGCTTTAATTTTACCCTCGAAATTATTATTATTATTATTATTATTATTATTATTATTATTATTATTATTATTATTATTTTGTGGAAAGGCTGTCTTTCACGCCGGTTTCATGAACTATTTCTGCATTGGAGTAATTAATTGTTCCATTTCACTTTCTTAGTTTTTCCTAATATTCCCTTTTTCGAAGGGTATAATTCATTCAAGTGTTGCTTCATACTTGTCTTGTAACTCTTACTTATGTAAGTGTGGGGATATCTGAGGGTCCCTTTCCATTTACTAAGCACATTCAGACGTATGTAATGTAAAAGAAACTATGGGCAGAGATGGCAGTAAATCGAAGTTTCTTCCTCTCGCAGCATGTGGTCACAGCTATAATAGGGTCCTGTGTCCAGTGAATGGGAGTCTGTGTACTATATTATACTACAAGTGTAGCCTGGAGTTCTTCAGATATAATGATTACTTACTATTTTTAGAATTGCACTCGGTATATGCTGCAAAAAGCTCCTTTTTTTATCCTTTATCTAATAATCATTTGAATCTTCCTGCGTCCGTCTTCGTTCATCTCGCATCCCATAAGAGAGAGAATAGGCACACATTGAAACCTTATGATATACTGCAAATTGTGATTGTCAGATTATCATACAAGTGGTGTATGTATACTTTTGGACAAGCCCGTGTTTCCCGTTTAAAGAGTCTTCCAAAAGGATTACTTCTTTTCGTAGTTTTACGAAGATCCAGGAGAAGAGAAGGGTGGAAGTAGATACGATGATAAAAATTAGCATGGGTCCCCATTCGTGCAAGGGAAATGATTTTACTGTCTTCCCTTTATCCTTCAGAAACGTAGCAAGAAAAGCAGAGGTGTTTTCTTCGCTCAGTCAGGGAACGAGACGAGAAGCTCTGTTATGAACGACCTGCAGGAACAAAATGTATTCGCTGTAAAAATCAAGATCAAACATTTCTCTTGCTTTTATTTGAGCTGATGAGGCAATCTCATTTTTTAAGTTTGATAATGAGCTTTCATTGACTTCAAGCAATGAGGGAGGCATGATTAAAAAGGGCAGGTGACTGATTAGCTCTGTTTGTCCTTCCACTGACTCCTTACTTTTTCTGACAAAAGAGAATTGACTCATTACACATAACGATGTTGACCCAGGCTGCTGAGTGGGCTTTTTTTCCCCCTTTGAAATTGGGGCACTTCTAAGTGTTTCGGAACCTGGAGAACATTTTTTTTTGTCCGTCGTTTTATTTGTACAAGGATTAAGAGGGAGTCAGATACAAAATGTTCGGTAAGTTGTTATTCCTGGGCAGTGTCTCCACAAAGGAATGGCAATTACAGCATTAAAATCATATTTTACCTATCTTTCCATCTAGATCTATCTATCTATCTATCTATCTGTCTATATATATATATATATATACATATATATGTGTGTGTATATATATGTATATATGTATATATATATATATATATATATATATATATATATATATATATATATATATATATATATATATATATATATATATATATATATATATTTATACATATGTGTTTGTATGTATGTACGTATATGTATATAACAATATAACAGAAAAATAATAATTTGCAAGTTTAAGTGCATAATGTATTCCGTTTCAGGAGAGGAGCTCTGGCTGGCAAATGCCAGTATGTAGTCCAAAGATGCAATAAGAGAAATAAGTAAGAGTGCAAGACGGAACGACTAACACACATAAAGCAAATCTATTTGGATAGATTTTTATGACCTCATTTTGCAAATACAGAAATAGGAGCCAAATGCAAGAAAAGGGATTCCCCAACTATGTTTCGGTAACTTACGATACTTTCTTACTTTACTGTATCACAGTTATGAGCCTAAAAAAAAAAAAAGTTATTTTTGTTTCCAAGTTTGTATTTCCTTCACCCTATTGAATTAGGAAGCCATTCTTTTCCGCTGCAAGTTCAGGAATTCCAGTGAAACTTCCTCTCTTTCTTATCAGCGAGTTTTTATTTTCAACCGAATGTTTTCTTTGATGTTGCTTTGAGGGGTTTCCCTCCAATCAGAGAGCCAATCAAATCAGGAAGCGTTGCACCTAAAAACAAAAAAGTATACATAAATATCAAAACAAAAACATTCAAGAAAAGATTGCCTTGTTTTGAGTCTGTGGTAATATCCGAATTTGTTCATTTTAATTCAGAAATAATACGTATTTGACTTTCGATTCTTGTGCAATAAGTATTCCGTACATATATACCTCCATAACTATCTATCTATCTATCATGTATATACATATATATATGTGTGTATGTGTATATATGTATATATACATATATATACATACACATATGCATATATATATATATATATATATATATATATATATATATATATATGTATATATATATATATATATATATATATGTGTGTATATATATATCCATATGTATATGTATACACATAAATACACAAGCGAATCCAACAGGAAAATGACAGGCAGAAGTGGGATTCGCTTATACACTGAAGTCACGTGCATCTACTGTGATTTTTTAAACATATATATGCATACGTATCCATCTTTCTATAAATATACTTTATGCCTTCTAATATATATTGGGTTATATGTTAAACTTTCATAGATGCTGCCTTAATTACAGAATATAGATTGGGGTATTGCCTAGGTACAATAACAAAACCTGTAAACAACCACCACAAAATAAGCAAACAAAAGACTGTAATCTAGTTACCCTGGAATGAAGGATGCCTGCGATTCTGGCTTTTAGTCAGCTGATGTTTAGGCAAGGAAAGGTTTCGCTGGACGACTGAGTTCTTGCATTTTTGGGGAACAACTACTACCCATTTCAGTTCCTCATTGGACTGGTCGATATCGTTCTCGGCTAGCACTGTGCTGGGCACGCATTCGATTCTCCGACCGGCCAATGAAGACAAAGGAATTTATTTCTGGTGATAGAAATTCATTTCTCGCTATAATGTGGTTCGGAATCCACAATAAGCTGTAGGTCCCGTTGCTAGGTAACCAATTAGTTCTTAGCCACGTAAAATAAGTCTAATCCTTCGGGCCAGCCCTAGGAGAGCTGTTAATCAGCTCAGTGGTCTGGTTAAACTAAGGTATACTTAACTTAGGGACTGCGAGTCATCGTTTTTCGCAAATATTTGTCAAGCTAATTATTTGATCGAAATGGTACTTTGACGCAGTGTACAAGACACCTTCCGCTAATTTTTGGTAATATAGTGCATTGTCAAACGGTTCTAATTAAGGCGTTTACTCTTGACTTTTAAAGGCAAAGTCGCATGAGTCAGCAGGACTATTCTACGCAACCGAACGTCCGCTATCCCCCATAGGAAAGGGGGCCGGAGATGGGGAGGCCAGTAAAGTGAGTTGAGGGAGGGATGAGGAGGGGAAGGGAGAGGGAGGGACGGGATGGGGATGAAGGACGTTCTAATGCAATGCATAGTTTGGCGATTCTTGGCAACACCATGTAAGTCAAGAGTAAAAAGCTGAACTAGAACCTTTGGACAACACATATTACCAAAAAATTAGCGTGAGGTGTCTTGTACACTGGCGTCAAAGTATCATTTCGATCAAATAACTAGTTTGAAAGATATCTGAGAAAAACGATGACTTGCAGTCCTTGAAATGGATAATAAGTATCCCTGCACTCGTTCATTTATTTAAATTGAAGTATTCTGGGTTTAAACTTGACTTCTGACGCAGAACAGAAGATCGCGCGCACTTGAAGAGGGAGGGAGAAAGAGAGAAGGAAAAAGTCTTACGAAATGTTTCTCTCATTCTCTATTCCATAACTAGTTTCAATGCTTATTGCGCGAAACAGTAATATTGTCCTGTTGCTTTTTTTTTTATTTTTTTTTTCAGTAGTTTATTGTATTCGATTCCCGAAACCGTCACATTAATTCAGATTTCGTAAATATTTCCGGAAGTGACAATTTTAATGTGAGAACTCGAGGAATTGTTGCAGTTGGAAAATAACTATAAAAAATTTACGGTTTTGCGCCAGCTCCCCCACCCTCTCTCTCTCTCTCTCTCTCTCTCTCTCTCTCTCTCTCTCTCTCTCTCTCTCTCTCTCTCTCTCTCTCTCTCTCTCTTATAATTTCACCAAAGTAAATTTTAAGGAAAATTTCCCTTTAGTGTTCTACTCTTATCCTGGTTCCTGTACAAAACTGCTTAAAAACGTTCATAGGTAAATGTGATGTTAATTCCATTATTTTAAGAGAAAAGGTGAGTAAATGCAGTTGCAAGTATTGAATGTTGCACAATATAGCATTAAATGTTCATTCCATTAAAATACTACTTTAAAAGAAGCTAATTTTTCCTTCAGTATAGAATCAATGCGGCTATGTTCATGATCAAAGACTGACTGAATTACTGAAAATGAAAAAGCAATTGGTCAGATATCACGTTAATGTTATGGGATGGAATCATAAGTGTAAGGAGATATCATCTTTTATAACATTGCATAAGAAAATATAATTGACAAAATAACACTCTAATATATATTGTCCTTGAAAAATGCCAAAAGTATAAATAGTACGTCTATTTGTAAAAAGTTCATTATTTCAACTTTGCACGATCCATCTTAATCTTTGGATTAATTTGTATTTTAGCATTCATATCAATCCCATATTATCTACATTTTATGAACAATATAAATTTACAAAAGTGAATAGTTGAATTTAATTTTTTTAAGATAAAGAAAGGAAAAATAAATGAAATGTTGAGCAAGTGATTCATTGATCGGAAATGAAAGGAACTTCAGCCTTTGGTAATATCCTGTGACTCGCTTCGTGATCTGCTTGTAGTTAGTTCTTTCTGTTCAGATCTGGAAGCTCAGAGCTGATCAGAGCTATGATTTTAATCACGTCCCTAAATAACTGTATTTAATTTTTTGCACGTGGAAGGCTGGCTCTCTCTCTCTCTCTCTCTCTCTCTCTCTCTCTCTCTCTCTCTCTCTCTCTCTCTCTCTCTCTCTCTCTCTCTCTCTCTCTAAATAAATAAATAAATAAATAAATAAATAAATAAATAAATACATAAATACATAAATAAATAAATAAATAAATAAATAGTCACTGGCCTGTTGTATATATTTATGACACCAATAGCGTTGAGAGCAAAATCTATTGATTAAATCTATTGATAAAAATGTCATCAAAAGCTCTAACTTTTGGCTTATTATAAACCTATTCACTTGTTGTGGTATATATTATGCAAAAACTTTCAGTTTGTGTGGTCACCAAACTTACGGATGAAGACTAGTGAAAATAATTTCTATGCAAAAGATTAAGCGGATAACGGAACAGGGATTTGTGGAACACTCTGCTCTTTATTTGTTTCAATAATGAATCGTATATACAATGCATGCATACAATACATTCCACAGTAATGAACGCCAATTTTCGAAACAAATTCAGAAGCCTTTAAAGTATTTCAATTTGTAATAAAAATGATAGCAGTCATACAGAATAGATTGATTGGGAATAATTTGAAGCGCGTGCTGCACTGAGGAGCAAAATATGATGAACACTCATTTACGGATAATTCTGTATTTTAAGTAGGTAATTTAGGCAGAGCAATAAATGAAACTATATAAATATTATTTAATTGCTTTGAAAGTTGTATTGTTTCAAATTATGAAGAGAATTATCTTAGCGAGGATTTCTTTTTGGTAATGAGTTTTTCGAGTGTGGATTCAAATCAATATGTGTAATATATTTCGATCAATTTCACATAAGTGCAAATTGATATTCATTTGCTCCCAGTTCGACGGGAAACCACCGCCTCATTGGGGAGCTGTATTGTTTCTTGGGATACCTTAGAACACGGAATTATTAACTCTTCAATATCCGTTTATTTTTGTAAATGCTTTTTTATATATAGTTGCTGTATATAAATAAAACAGAAGTATTAATATCGTCTTTCGAGGAAAAATAATTGTACATATTTCGCTGATAATGTTTGGATCATTACTCAAACGCGTTTTACACCAGCGTTGCCAATAGGCTTTCAAGAAAGGAATTGTGGGTTATATTTGGAAAGTATCTAAAGGCAGAATCACGAAGCTACGTCGAAGTGGAGCAGTCTTCCAAAGCCTTTCTTCATTGCATACACATGCATGTGCCTGCGTTCGCAAATCACCTTTTAGTAAAATAGAAAAAAATGTTGGAGAATTGGCAACTGCATTCCAGTCGTCTGCTCCATGTAGAGCTGTCATTGGCCGTCCGCTTCGGTTCTCGTTGTTGTGTTTCTGTGAAAACTAAATACATGGGGAGATGGTGGATCGTTAATGGTCTCCCTTATTGACTTCGTACTGGATTAGTTGCTGATACGAGTGAGACCCAAGCTATCTAGTTGGTATTGACGACATTAAAAGTGTACTGTAGGCAGCCAGTATTTCCTGTGTCTATCAAAAGGTCAGTTAAGACCGGCTAGCAAAGACGGTCCCTGTTTGGTCAAGAATGGAATATTTCTGGTTCAAGGTAAAGTATAATAGAAGAGACTTCATTTTGGGAGGTTTAGTTCGTAAGAAGGCACTAGACATCTAATGATTTATGTTAATATTCCAGACATATGACTATGCCAGTCGTATGCAGATATGAAAACTAAGGACATTTTAGGACAGGCAATTTGTCCAGGGTGTGGATGAGCATAGCCCTACCCTAGTAATTTGGCTAGGCCTGTTCTAAAGGAAGATGTAACTGAATTGGCAAGCCACAAATGAAAATGTATTTTTCTGAACTTGAATTAGGGCACCCGGTCCTTCTCCAACATATGTCAGGATGTACTATGAGTTGAATTGCACAATGGCCTATAAATCCTAACCTAACCCATCTTATGCTTCTTGTCCTACCTAACCTTTCCTAGTCTAAGGAAGAACCATGACCCAGACTCCCCAATATTAACTATCACTGAACCTTCAAATGACTCCAGTTCTCTTTCATAAGAACTGGGTTACATTTTCCTTTGATTTGAACTAAATTTTCTCCAGCCAAGTAAGTGATAAAAAGGTTTGAGGAAACTTCACAAACAGATTCTCTATGATAGTGAAAATCTTTATCTCAGAGAGTCTATACAAGTTTTGAATGTAAGTAAACATAAAGGATTACACAGGAACTGCCTATTCCCACTGCCTAGCAGTTTGTTTCAAAATAGCATTTTGCTCATGTATTCAACGTCGCTGTCATTCTGGGATATTTGATGCAAGTGTCTATTACTCATGTTGAGTGACACATCTAGTGCATAGCCATGATCTTTGTATACTAACCTCAAAGCTTGATATTTGGATTAGTGATCAAGAAACTATTTGCATTTCCATGTCAGTGGTATGATTGGCACAACTAAATGCAAAATGGGAGGAGGATGGTTTAACTCTCCTAATTCTCCAGGTGGGTTACGGAAGTGGCATCATTATGGGTCAGATGTGATGTTTTGGGTAGTTATTATTGCTTCAAGGATATGATGGTTTATTGGAGTCATAAGTACTGGATTGCTGTAGTATTACTACTGAAAAAAAAAATAAGATGGTTTCATCAGATCACTGATCTAATCATAACTCTTACAGGACTGGCCAGCCATTGCTTTAAAACTGGGTCCACTGTTTCTCATTATTATTATTATTCAGATGATGAACCCTATTCATATGGAACACACCCACAGGGGCCATTGACTTGAAATTCAAACAAAGAATATGGAGTTCATTAGAAAGCAGGAAGACAAGGTAAGGGGAAATACAGAAAGAAGACATGTTGCTTAATAAAAAAAAGAAAATAAATTAATAAGTAGATAAAGATGAATTAAAATGCAAGGTAAATAGCCTTAGGGTAGTAATGCATTGCATCTTTCCTTGAACTTTTGAAGTCCAATTGCACGACATCCTCAGGGGGACTTCCACAGTCCAACAATGAAAAATTGACAAACAAGAGACAATTTGCTGATGGTCCAAGTCATAACTGGTAATATTAGGAAACAGAAACAAATCACCAATCACCACAAAGCACTCTACTCAGAAAAGATAAATCTCTGGCAGAGGCAGACATCCATACCATGAAACAGTATTCTAGTGAAGTAAGGACAAATGACCTAAAACATGTTGCACTGATTTTATCACTTTGATTAGATGTTTCTCAAAAGTAAGATGTGGGTTAAAAGCTACACCTATAATAATTAAAACTTCTGACTTATTCAGCAGAGTCCCATCGACTTGGAGGGGAGGATTGGGCAGAAAGTCTATGAGATCTGATAATCAAGAGAGTTTTTGTCTTACAGGAGTTCAGCCTCACACCCCACTGACTACACCATTCACTAATCTGATCCATGTCCTGTATGAGACTAAGGGCAACTTCATTTCTCATAAGTGAAAATTTTATGACACCCACAAGTGTAGCTTCATTGGCATACTGAATGATCTTGTTTTCCAGGCCAACAATCATATCACTCCTATACAATAAAAATCACAGTGGGCTAAGAACACTGTCATGTGGAACTCCAGACAAAATAGGTCTTGGTGCACTAAAGATCCCATCAACAGCAAGGAAATCTTGGAGTAAACCTAAAACATATCCACCCACTCCAACATTCGGAAATTTGTGATTTACTAAACTGAAAGCAGCAACAAAATCTATTTGGACTATACACTCAAAACTCTTATCAAGGTTCTCTTGCAAATGGCATGTCAAATCTAAAAGAGCACTGCAGGTACAATAACTGTTTCCGATGTGCACATTGGCTATCAGCAAACAATCCTTTAGATTCTACATACTTATATAATGGCTTAAAAATATGTTTTTTCTGCAACTTTGGAGAGCACAAGGAGAATAGAAATATGCCTCTCTTTGGAACAGACACTGTATTGCTAAGCTTTTAAAATAAAGGGAAGAAACCATCAGGATCTTCCCCCAGCTATCAAAATTATCCAGAATTTTCTGAACATCCCTAGAGCGAAACGCAAACTTTGTAAGAATAGGTTCGGGATGACAAGTATAAGGGAGAGGGACATCCTCAGCTGATTGATTGGCTTCAAAAACTTGATGAAGCAGTTCTGCTTTTTCCTTAGGGCCAGTAACCAATCCACCATCAGCTATTACTAGTGGAGGAATGAAGATGAGCCTAACCCAACGATAGATGATGCCAATTTGGTCCACCACAGATGAGGCTAAGTAATTCCTTCAAGTTTCCGCTTTAAGGAGTTTCCTTCAGTGATATGATAAATTCTAATTGCAGCACAGTGAGACGCAACAAAAATGGTATAATTTTCATTTGAATGATTTTGTCTCCATGTGTTGAATTTGGTCTGTTTGTCATGGTGAGCTTGTCTACATGTACGGTATCATCAAATCATGGCTGGTCATTTGTCCTGAAGTTAATGACCTTTCTAGGGACATACCTTATTAAATAGCCTTCAGCATTTCATTAAGCTTCTTCTTGGGATCTGGATCTGATATAGAATCTGAAATATTAAGTACCTGACATAGCCTACTTCAATAATGCAATCCCAGTTGGCTCTAGATTTTAGCCGGAATGTTTTTCCAATGGTGGAATTAGAAATATACTGATTAACAGATATGTTCTTCTCAATGGCACAGTGATCAGAAGTGCCTATATACTCAGACCTTGAACTTTACAGTAGCTGGAGCATCTGTGAATATGGGGTCTAACCTATTACCAGAAATATGCATGGGTTCCACAGTTAGCTGAACATTAGTTTGCCAGGGCCAAGTAATAAGCTCAGTCTCTCCATCAGACAAGCACTAAGCTATAGTCCAATTTTAGTATGCTTTAGTGACAACCAGATAATGCGTACAGTCACATTCGAATAAATCATTTGGCTCCTCTGTGCAGTTTAGCCAACAATGATTGTCTTTTGCTAACAAAGAAATGCTTGCAGGGTATCAGTGATGTTTGCCTATGTTGTGTAATGCACAGTATTTGTTTGTTTGCCATCCCACATCCAACTTAGGCATGGTATCACTGTATGTGGTAACGGGCACTGAACTTCCTCAAGAATGAAATGAATATTAGGAATGTATATGAAACAAACTAATGCATTCTGATTCATTTATATTGTATATATAACACTTTGTTCATGAAACTTACCTGTCAGATATATATATAGCTGTATTCTCCGAAGGTCCGACAGAATTTCAAATTTCGCGGCACACGCAGTGGCCGGTCAGGTGGTTAGTACCCATTCCCGCCGCTGGGAGGCGGGTATCAGGAACCATTCCCATTTTCTATTCAGATTTTCTCTGTCGCCGGTGTTGTCAACAACTGTTGTCTGCACCTCCGTCATAGGATTTGCTTCAAGAAAGTCCATTTGTGGATGGACTCCCGCAAAGCTCAAGGAAAGTCTTCTTTCGCCCTTCCCCCTTCAAGACTCTCGGGTAAAGCGGCGATGTGGTATGAGACCGGAGAAGACTTAGGCTTACGTCTTCCTTCCTCATCTAAGGGAGATTTCGCCTCTCTCGTTGATTCAAGTAGGAGGTCTCATCTGTCGACGGCCAAGGTTCCCTGGACTCTTACGGAGATGGACCATCTTTTGAAGGGCCTTTTCAAGACGCTAGAAGTTTTCAACTTCCTTGACTGGTGCCTTGGAGCTTTGGACCTTAAGTCGCGGAGTCAGGACTCGATCTCCTTGTCGGACCTTTTGAGCATCTTGTCTTGCATGGACAAGGCGGTCCGAGATGGTTCTGACGAATTGGCCTCGCACTTTGCGACTGGAGTGCTCAAGAAGAGGTCACTCTTCTGCGGTTTCGCCACGAAGTCCGTCTCCTTGGCACAGAAAGGAGAACTGTTGTTTGCTCCCCTTTCTAGTCATCTTTTCCCGGCTTCGATGGTAAAGGACATCACTGCAAGCTTGCAAGAGAAGACCACACAGGACCTGTTGGCTCAGTCATCGAAGCGCCCTGCGGTTCCCGTGACCTCGACGACGTCAACCCGTCAGCAGTCACCCAAGATGAAGAAGCCCTTTCGTGCCGGATCATCTTCAAAGCCTTCTTCCCGAGGAAAGAACCTCTCGAGAGGAAAAGCCCTTGCTAGAGGTAGGGGCAAGAAGTGATGTGATTCTCCTCCAGATACCGGTGGGTGCCAGGCTTCTTGCGTTTTCCGAGGCCTGGAAAGTGAGAGGGGCAGACAGTTGGTCCCTTTCGGTTTTAGAGAAAGGATACAAGATCCCTTTCCTTTCTCCCCCTCCCTTAAGCCTTTCGCCCTTGGACCTCTCTCCGTCGTACGGTCCAGAGAAACAAGAGATCCTGTACGACCTGCTGCGGCAAATGTTCGTCAAGAGAGCAGTAGAACAGGTCTTAGACCTGGATTCCCCGGGCTTCTACAACAGGCTGTTCCTGGTCCCGAAACAGTCGGGAAGTTGGAGACCTGTGCTGGATGTCAGCAGCCTGAACCGCTTCGTCGTGAAAGAAACTTTCAAGATGGAGACGGCTCAGTCTGTTCTAGGAGCCTTAAGACCAGGGGATTGGATGGTATCCCTCGACCTTCAGGACGCGTACTTCCACGTACCGATACATCCTCAGTCAAGGAAGTTCCTGAGGTTCGTCTTGAGGGGAAAGGTGTATCAATTCAGAGCTCTTTGCTTTGGCCTGTCCACAGCTCCCATGATTTTCACCGTCATCATGAGGAATGTAGCAAGGTGGCTGCATCTGACAGGCGTACGTGTGTCGCTCTACTTGGACGACTGGCTGATTCGAGCGTCATCGAGGGAGAGGTGTCTGGAGGATCTACAAGCAACTTTGAACCTGACGAAAGAACTCGGCCTGCTGGTCAACTTCGAAAAGTCACACCTGACCCCAACACAGTCCATCGTGTATCTGGGGATTCACATGGACTCAGTGGCTTTTCGGGCTTTTCCGTCCCCGGAACGTCAACAGCTGTGCTACGAAAAAGTCCTAGCCTTCCTAGGGAAAGAAACATGTTCGGTGAGGGAGTGGATGAGTCTGCTGGGGACCATTTCCTCACTGGAAAAGTTTGTTTCCCTAGGGAGACTACATCTCAGGCCTCTTCAGTTCTTCCCGCAAGACAACTGGGAAGACAAGGAAAATCTTGAGTTGTCTCTCAAACTTTCCCTCGAGGTGAAGGAGCATCTCAGGTGGTGGTTGGATCCCTCGAAGCTTTCAGAAGGCGTGTCCCTCAGCCTTCCGAACCCCCGACCTAGTGTTGTTCTCCGACGCGTCAATGTCGGGGTGGGGAGCAACATTGGGGAAGAGAGAAGTGTCAGGCACCTGGAGAGGGGAACAGGTGACCTGGCATATCAATATGAAAGAATTAGGGGCGATTCTTCTAGCCCTTCGATTCTTCGAAGATCAAGTGTCCGGTCGCACAGTCCAGGTAAACGCGGACAATACCACAGCTCTAGCTTACCTGAAAAAGCAGGGAGGCACTCATTCTCGTTCCCTGTTCGTCCTTGCGAAAGAGATCCTGTTGTGGGCGAGTTCCAGGAACGTTACGATCCTGACGAGGTTTGTAGCAGGCGTTCAGAACGTGAGAGCGGACCTGCTAAGTCGTCGTCATCAACTGCTCCCGACAGAGTGGACTCTGAACCAGGAGGTGTGTCAAAAACTGTGGGGTTTATGGGGTCGACCCTTAGTAGACCTGTTTGCAACATCGAAGAACAACAGGCTTCCGCTCTACTGCTCTCCTGTCCTGGATCCAGGAGCAGTATCAATAGACGCCCTTCTTTGGGACTGGTCTCGTCTGGACCTATACGCTTTCCCTCCCTTCAAGATCCTGGGAGAAGTGGTCAGGAAGTTAGCGTCGTCGCAAGACACAAGGATGACTCTGATCGCTCCGTATTGGCCTTACAAGGAGTGGTTCCCGGAGGTAATGTCGCTTCTGGTAGACTTTCCGAGGGTGTTGCCTCTTCGTCCAGATCTACTCAGACAGCCCCACTTCGAACGATACCATCAAAACCTCTCCGCTCTCGGTCTGACTGCGTTCAGACTATCGAAATGCTGGCGAGAGCGAGAGGTTTTTCGAAGCAGGTGGCAAGAGCGGTCGCGAGAGCCAGGAGAACCTCTTCGATCGCGGTTTACCAGTCGAAGTGGGCCGTATTTCGACAGTGGTGTAAACGCAGAGGGATTTCCTCTTCCTCGACCACTGTGAGCCAGATTGCAGACTTCCTTCTTTTTCTTAGGGAAGTTCCGAAGCTGGCAGTCTCCACTATTAAGGGATATAAGAGTATGTTGTCGGCGGTCTTTCGGCACAGAGGAATAGATATCGCCAACAATACGGACCTGCATGACCTCATTAGGTCGTTCGAGACGACTAAGGTGCATCAGTATTTGGTTCCGTCTTGGAATTTGGACGTAGTTCTTAAGTTCCTGATGCAAAGCCCCTTTGAACCCCTTCATGCTGCTTCTTTGAGGGACGTAACAAAGAAGACGTTATTTTTAGTTGCTCTCGCTACTGCAAAGAGAATCAGTGAGATTCATGCAATATCTAAGTTAATTGGTTTTAAAGGATACGATGCGGTGTGCTCTCTTCAACCGTCGTTTCTTGCCAAGAATGAGAACCCGTCTCTCCCCTGGCCCAAGTCCTTTGAATTGAAAGGTTTGGCGGGTATTCTGGGTCAGGAACCAGAAAGATTGCTATGCCCTGTTCGGGCTCTAAAGTTCTACTTGGACAAGATGAAAGAGTCAAGAGGTCTTGCGGATAGGTTATGGTGCTTGGTGAGAAGACCTGACGTCCCCATGTCAAAGAATGCGCTGGCTTTCTTCTTGAGGTCCACCATTCAAGAAGCGCATAAAAGTTGTCAGGAGAGTGACTTCGAACTTTTGAAAGTTAAGGCGCATGAGGTTCGGGCTGTTGCAACGTCAGTAGCCTTTCAAAAGAACATGGCTCTGAACGATATTATGAATGCCACCTATTGGAGAAGTCATTCTGTGTTCGCCTCTCATTACCTAAAGGACGTAAGAACAGTGTATGAGTCTTGCTGTTCATTGGGACCTTACGTTTCAGCTGGTACGATCTTGGGAGAAGGAGGCAGTACCCATCCTATCCTGTAATGTATGGTTAGGAATAGTTTTAAAAAAAAAAAAAAAATTTTTGGTTGCGTTTTTATGGTTGTGGGGTAGACTGTGGGGGCAGTCTTCCCTTTCCTTAGTTTTTAACTAGTCACGATGTTTGGTAGGCCAGGTGGTTATTTTTGTCTCTTTGCTTCCTTCTTGAGGGCTATGATCTGGTCACATAGTGGTCACGTCCCCGTTGACAGATCATCTGGAACTCTCCAACCATATAGGTCTCTACCTCGTTGGAAACTCCAGTAAAGCAGACGCAGACTTGGGTGACAGTAATCACGAAGTCAGCTATGCTAAAAGGTAAGGAACCAAGATGTGTAATCATCTACATTGTTTTGTTTCTCAATCCTATGCTGTCTCTGCCCACCTCCAATGGTGCGATTCAGCTATATATATATCTGACAGGTAAGTTATATGAAAAAAATGATATTTTAATGATAAAATAAGGTTTGTTCATACTTACCTGGCAGATATATATTCGTAGTGCCCACCCTCCTCCCCTCAGGAGACAACGGCACTATGAAAATCTGAATAGAAAATGGGAATGGTTCCTGATACCCGCCTCCCAGCGGCGGGAATGGGTACTAACCACCTGACCGGCCACTGCGTGTGCCACGAAATTTGAAATTCTGTCGGACCTTCGGAGAATACAGCTATATATATATCTGCCAGGTAAGTATGAACAAACCTTATTTTATCATTAAAATATCATATTTTACCTTGATTGCCCATGTACCAATTAGTTATTCTTCTCTATTGGGTAGATATTATATGTTTTTTGCTTCTTCCAGTGCCACTGAGCTTGATTCTTCAAAGTTAGAGACTTTGTGATACTGTAAAGTGCCAGGCTCCTTTTTTGGAATTATTGTGACATTTCTCTTATTTTTTCTTTTATTTTGTTTTGTACTGTACTTGATGTTGCTTTATTTATGGTTTTGTTTTTATTTGGAAAGGATGGAAATTTTAGTCTGCTGAAGGTTTGCTTGTCAAACATGGGCGCATCAGTTACTTATTTTAGGGTTACTTTATGTTCTAGTTATTGGTGACATGACAGCTGAAAGCTATTTTGTGTGTCTTCACAATTAGGAGATAGTAATGATGACCGTCTTATCACCGCCTGGAAATATATGAATGCAGGTCATGTTGGAAGAGTGCTGGGAGCTCCTTCACAATAGGGTTAGGAATGACATTAGTTCTCTTGAGTTGTGTCTTGTGCAGTTTGCTGAATTCTTATCTAGTCAGCCTTGTCATATTTAATCGGATTTGCTGGGACTTCTTACAGGTTTTTGTCTTGCTGTTTCCATTTCTGCTTCTTTTACTGACTAACTGTTTTACAGCCTTTCTTATGATACTTTTTAACCATCAGTCTTTGAAAGTGTGGTATTGGATTATTTTCTTTTTTATCTAGATATATGAAACTGAGCTTCCTTCTTGATGTTTATGCAAGGACTTGTACTGTACATCCATCAGTCTAAGAATTTCTTGTTAGAGTAAACCACAATTCAGCCACCCTGGAAAGGTGTGATCAGCAAAAAGTATTCATTGATGTGAGGAATCTCTCAGGACTAAATTAAATGCCTCTGTTCCAATACTGTCTACTTATGTTGCATCCATGCAATAGACTGAACATCTCATATTCTGTTAATTCTGTGGTGTTGAAGTTGACTGTGTTATCCATATTTAGGTCATACATCCCATCCCAAAATGGAACACCATTACGTACCACATCACAAACAGCATACTAAAGTTTGTTAAGTTCTGACGGGGTCATGAATGTTAGCTGAATATTTTTCAGTTCTCCTATCTTCACTATCGACTGAATAAAGTCAGCATATGTTCTAATTTATGCATTGTTATAGTGTCATGATATGTGATTTGGTAGTCATCAGTCTCATACATTTTGAATATGAGAATAAAGAGTGGGGGAAGTTATTGTGTGCCTATCAAAATAATCACTGCCATATTTAAATGTGTTTGGCTATCCCTATGTAGACAATTGTTTGTTGGTTTTGAGGTTATTTCAGAAAAGTGTATTTTGGTGAGTGGGTCTCCCAAATGTAGGCAGAACCTAATTATTATTTTGTTCATGACACTTACCTGACAGATATATATATATATATATATATATATAGCTGTATTCTCCGAAAGGGACCGACAGAAATTCAAAAACTTACGGCACACGCAGATGGGCCAGGTGGTTAGTACCCATTCCCGCCGCTGGGAGGCGGGTATCAGGAACCATTCCCATTTTCTATTCAGATTTTCTCTGTCGCCGGTATTGTCAACACCTGTTGTCAATACCTCCGCCGTTGGATTTCGTAAACTTTTCCACTGAGTATTCTGATTGTCTTTTGGTTTTTTGACTTTGGCTTTGTGGATAGGCATACGCTTCTTTGGACTGATTTGATTTTGGTTTTGGCTATTTCTTGAACAAGATGTCTGGTTCTAGTTCTGCTAGTTTCAGGGTGTGTGTTGTGAAGGAGTGTAAGGTGAGGCTACCGAAAGCTTCGGTAGACCCTCACACAGTATGCATGAGATGTAGAGGGCATGTCTGTATGTTGGATGATCGCTGCAAGGAGTGTGAATCGTTGCCTGATTCTGATTGGAAGGCTTACGATTCTTACGTTCGCAAGCTAGAGCGTGATCGTGTAAGGAGGTCTTCCTCCAGGAGTGTGTCGGTAGGTGGGAGTCAGGGTATTAATTTATCTCCTGTTAATCCTACTAATGCTTCTCCTTTCCCTGTAGAGTCGCCTTCTAACCCAGTGATTGCGTCTGCGGAAGGTAATGCCCTTGCGCAGATTTTAAACTCCATTCGTACTTTGGAGTCTAAGGTGTTGGCGATCGAAAGTGCAGTGAAGTGTAGTGATCCCCCCAGTGTTGTGGAGGGGGCGTCAGATCGGCCCTATAATGCCTCTAGGCCTGGACCTCTGCCGAACTCCCAGGACTTAGGGAATGGGCATGTCGAAAGCCGCAAGAGGGTTACGGGGACCCCCCACCGATCTGGCGTCCCTTCGGCAGGCCTTGTTGACGTCTCCCAGGCTGCCAAGGATCATGCTCGCGCACGGATCCTTAAGGATTGCTTCTCGTCCTCCGAGGCGCCCTCTCCACTTAAGGGGTCGCGTTCTCGGTTGGACTCTCGTCCGTTCAAGAGGAGCCGCGTTGAAGAGGACGCTTCTTCTCCTCTTTCTCGTGCTTTGGAATCTTCTCCCGACTGGCTGCGAGATTTGCCGCCGCAGAAGAGAACCAGGATTTCTTCGGAGGAGGACGTTGCTGAACGTCCCAGCCGCACCAAGAAGAGAGCCCCTGTCGCCCTTGGTAGAAGGAGGAGGACGTCTCCTTCCCCCTCTTCTTCTCATAAGAGCAGCCCTTCTCCTGAGAGGGCTTCCTCTCCTTCGAAGCGTCTTATCCAAGATATGCAGCGGCAGTTAGCTTCCCTTCTCGCTGCTAAGGAGAAGGAGCCTCTTGGGCGCCGTAAGGATTTGTCGCTGCCAGTTAAGAGATCTAAGAGGTCTCCCTCTCCTTCTCTTCGTTCGTCTCTCTCCCCTGCGGTTTCTCGTAGTTGCCCTCTTCGTTCTGCGGATCATCAGCTCTCCTTGCCCCATCGTGACGCGCTGGTTGATCAGGACGCTCCTCTTGCAGCTAGGCTTGCCGCTAGTAAGAGTTCGCGCCAAGACGCTCTTCTTGACTCTCCTCCTGCTTCTCGCTCTCGTTTTGACGTTCGGCAGGACGCTCCCCAGGACGCTTCTCGTTATTCCCGATCTCTGCACGCCGCTCTTCAGGACTCTCGTCAAGAAGCTCGGCGGGTCGCTCGTCAGGACTCTCGTCAGGACGCTCGGCAGCTTGTGAGACAGGACGCTCTTCAGGACGCTCGGCTGCTTGTGAAGCAGGACGCTCGCCAGGACGCTCCTCAGGACGCTCGTCAGGACGCTCGGCAGGACGCTCCTGTACGAGTTATTCCGGAATTTTCTGCTGCTTCTTCCCACGAGAAGAGGTCTCTGGGCCGAATTGGACCCAAAGGTCTTTGTCTCCCTCTAGCCCCGGAAGACTCTCCTGTCGCTCCTGTCGAAGAG
This sequence comes from Macrobrachium rosenbergii, assembly GCA_039081455.1. Taxonomy (NCBI): domain Eukaryota; kingdom Metazoa; phylum Arthropoda; class Malacostraca; order Decapoda; family Palaemonidae; genus Macrobrachium; species Macrobrachium rosenbergii. The sequence goes on from JANJGK010001283.1 coordinate 148,416, forward strand.
GCTGGTTTGTCTCAGGAGTCGGACTCTGCAGAACAAGAGCAGCCCCCTCTGTCGTCTTTCTCCGACTACCGGGTTTTGGCTAGCATGCTTAAGGAACTTTTTCCTGATAAATTTCAGCCTACTGCTCCTCTTTCCCCTCCTTCGCAGTTGGCTTCTTCGAAGGTGAGGAAATCGCCCGGCTTCCTACAAATGAAGACTTCTCTGGCTACTAGAAAAGCTCTCAAGAGAGTCAATGCTTGGATGGAAGATAGGAAGTCTCAAGGAAAATCTTCCTTCGCTCTTCCCCCGTCTAGATTGTGCGGGAAAGCTGGAATGTGGTATGAGACGGGAGAGGAAATTGGCTCAAGAGTTCCTTCTTCCTCTCAAGGCGATTTTGCGAGCCTCGTTGATGCTTCAAGGAGGTCTCTTCTTTCTTCGGCGAAGGTGTCTTGGACTCTTTCTGAGACCGACCACCATCTGAAAGGCCTTTTCAAGTCTATGGAGGTTTTTAACTTTCTGGACTGGTGCTTGGGGGCCTTGGACTTAAGGACTCGTAGTCCGGATTCTATTTCTCTGGGGGAGCTGTCCAGTGTACTGTCTTGCATGGACAAGGCCGTCAGGGATGGCGCTGATGAACTGGCTTCACATTTTGGTACAACCCTCCTAAAGAAGAGGGCTTTGTACTGCAATTTCGCTGCCAAGTCGGTTTCTCCTGTTCAGAGGGCTGAGTTACTTTTTGCCCCTCTCTCTAGCCATCTCTTCCCCCAGCCGCTTGTCAAGGATCTCGCCTCCAGCCTTAAGGAGAAGGCTACTCAGGATCTCCTTGCTCAGTCTTCCAGACGTCCTAGTGTCCCTTCTACGTCTTCGCAAGGACTTCCCTCGAAGAGACAGAAGCCCTTTCGTGGGAGATCTTCCTCCTCTAGACCCTTTTCGCGAGGAAGAGGTCTCTCCAGAGGCGGAGCCCCTTCTTCCCAAAGGGGCAAGAAGTGACTTTCTTCACCTCCAGACACCAGTAGGAGCCAGGCTTCTCCTGTTTTCGGAAGCCTGGAAAGTAAGAGGGGCGGATTCTTGGTCCCTCAATGTAATCAAGAAAGGTTACAGGATCCTGTTCCTCGAAAACCCCCCCCTGTCCTCAACTCCCAGAGATCTGTCGCCTTCTTACCGTCCGGAGAAGCAACAGATCCTTTTAGATCTGCTGGAAGAAATGATCCAGAAAAGGGCCATAGAGCGGGTCCTGGATCTGGAGTCTCCAGGTTTTTACAATCGTCTCTTCCTAGTTCCAAAACAGTCAGGGGGGTGGAGACCAGTCCTGGACGTCAGCAGACTGAACAACTTTGTCGTCAAAGAGAAGTTCAAAATGGAGACGCCCCAGTCGGTTATCAATGCGCTGCGACCAGGCGATTGGATGGTCTCTCTCGACCTCCAGGACGCTTATTTTCATGTCCCCATTCATCCTCAGTCGAGAAAGTTTTTGAGGTTTGTCCTGGGGGGAAGAGTGTACCAGTTCAGAGCTCTCTGTTTCGGACTGAGTACAGCTCCTATGGTATTCACAGTCCTGATGAGGAACGTTGCCCGGTGGCTTCATCTTGCCGGCATAAGGATCTCGCTCTATCTGGACGACTGGCTCATCCGAGCCACATCGGAACAAAGGTGTCTGGAGGACTTACATTCAACTTTGAAGCTGACAAAGTCCCTGGGACTTCTTGTGAATTTAGAGAAGTCGCATCTGATCCCCTCTCAGTCCATTCTTTTTCTGGGGATTCGGATGGATTCAGCGGTTTTTCGAGCCTTTCCATCCCAGGAACGTCAGCAGCACTGCTTCGTAAAAGTTTCGGCCTTCCTGGGGAAAGAAACATGCTCGGTGAGGGAATGGATGAGTCTGCTGGGGACCATTTCATCACTGGAGAAGTTTGTTTCCCTGGGGAGGTTGCATCTCAGACCCCTACAGTTCTTTCTTGCGGACAACTGGAAGAACAAGGAGGATTTGGAGGAGTCTGTCAGGATCTCTCTCTCTGTCAAGGACCATCTTCGGTGGTGGCTCGATCCCTTAAAATTGGCAGAAGGGGTCTCTCTCTATCTTCAGAGCCCCGACCTAGTGTTGTTTTCCGACGCGTCCATGTCGGGATGGGGAGCAACACTAGGGGGGGAGGAAGTGTCAGGCACCTGGAAAGGGGAACAGGTGTCCTGGCACATAAATCTAAAAGAACTGAAAGCGATTTTCTTGGCTCTTCAGTTCTTCGAAGATCAAGTTGCAGGCCGGGTAATTCAAGTCAACTCCGACAACACCACGGCCCTGGCGTACCTCAAGAAACAGGGAGGTACTCATTCTCGGTCCCTGTTCTTGATCGCCAAGGAGATCCTGCTATGGGCACATTCTCGCCGGGTGACGATTATCACTCGTTTTGTAGCAGGGGTCGAGAATGTACGCGCGGACCTTCTCAGTCGGCAACATCAGCTTCTGCCAACAGAATGGACTCTGAACGCGGAAGTGTGTCAGGATCTTTGGAAGCTTTGGGGACGTCCCCTGGTGGACATTTTCGCAACTTCAAGGACCACAAGGCTGCCCCTTTACTGCTCTCCAGTTCTTGACCCGGGAGCCCTAGCAATAGATGCCTTTCTCTGGGACTGGAAGGGTCTAGATCTGTATGCCTTTCCCCCATTCAAGATTCTGGGGGAAGTCGTCAGGAAGTTTGTAGCCTCAGAAGGGACGAGAATGACTTTAATCGCTCCCTTTTGGCCTTCAGCAGAGTGGTTCCCAGAGGTCATGTCTCTCGTGGTGGATTTTCCAAGAACGCTTCCTTTGAGAACAGATCTTCTCAAACAACCCCACTTCGAGAGGTACCACAAAAATCTTCCCGCTCTGAGTCTGACTGCATACAGACTGTCGAGAAGTTGCTCAGAGCGAGAGGTTTTTCTAAACCAGTGGCTAAGGCGATCGCTAACGCCAGGAGAGCCTCTTCCAGCGCAGTGTACCAGTCCAACTGGGTCATTTTTAGGAAGTGGTGTAAACTTAAGGGAATTTCCTCTACCACAACCTCTCTATCCCAGATAGCGGACTTCCTTTTTTATTTGAGAAAGGATTTGAAGCTGGCAGTCCCTACCATCAAAGGCTATAGGAGTATGCTGTCAACGGTCTTTAGGCATAGAGGCCTTGACTTATCGGACAATAAAGACCTTCATGATCTTCTTAGGTCTTTTGAGACGTCTAAGGTAGCCTCCCCTAAGTTACCTTCGTGGAATTTAGATGTAGTTCTAAAATTCCTGATGTCCAAGAGGTTTGAACCTTTACATTCTGCTTCCTTCAAAGATGTAACCAAGAAAGCTATTTTCCTAACTGCTCTGGCGACGGCGAAGAGAGTTAGTGAACTTCAAGCGATCAGCAAGATTATAGGTTTCAGAGGCCCTGATGCTGTCTGTTCTCTGAGCCCTATGTTTCTTGCCAAGAATGAAAACCCGTCTTCCCCTTGGCCCAGGTCCTTCGAAATTAAGGGCTTGACGAACATCACTGGACAAGAACCTGAGAGAACCCTGTGTCCTGTTAGGGCTCTGAAATTTTATTTGCAGAGGACCCAGGATTGTAGAGGTCCTTCTAGCAATCTTTGGTGCTCGGTTAAGAGGCCTGATATACCTCTCTCGAAGAATGCCCTGGCGTTCTTTCTACGAAGCACCATCATAGACGCCCATTCCAGTGTGCTAGACGAGGATTTGAGAACTTTGAAGGTCAAGGCTCACGAAGTGAGAGCCATTGCTACCTCAGTGGCCTTCCAGAAAAACCAGTCTCTCAATGACATTCTGGGTGCCACTTTTTGGCGAAGCAATTCTGTCTTTGCTTCTCATTATCTCACAGAAGTGAAGACGTCCTATGAGAATTGCTGTGCGCTGGGGCCTTACGTTTCCGCAAATACGATCTTGGGAACAGAAAGCAACTCTCATCCTCTCCTTTAGTTTTGTTTTTGTGTGTTTTTTAAATATTTTATGTGTTGTTTTTTATGGTTGTTGGGTCTCCACCAGTGGTGGTCGCCCCAGTCCTTAGTTTATGTTAATCTTTTTTGACGTAACTAGGCTTGGTCAGGTGGTTGTTAGTTTGTCGCTTGCCCTCAAAGTAAGGTCATATGGTCTAGTCACATTGTGGTCTCGCCCCCGTTGACAGATCATCTAGATTTCACCAGCTTTATAGGTCTCTACCTCGCTGGAGTTTTCTAGTAAAGCAGAAGCAGGCTTGGGTGACAGTAATCACGAAGTCAGCAATGCTAACAGGTAAGGAACCAAGGCGTCAATCGCCTACATAGTTTTGTTTCCTAAATCCTATTCTGTCTCTTCCCACCTCCAATGGTGGGATTCAGCTATATATATATCTGTCAGGTAAGTGTCATGAACAAAATGATATTTTTATGATAAAATAAAGTTTGTTCATACTTACCTGGCAGATATATATAATCATAGTACCCGCCCTCCTCCCCTCAGGAGACAGTAGTTCTAGTTTCTAGAAAATCTGAATAGAAAATGGGAATGGTTCCTGATACCCGCCTCCCAGCGGCGGGAATGGGTACTAACCACCTGGCCCATCTGCGTGTGCCGTAAGTTTTTGAATTTCTGTCGGTCCCTTTCGGAGAATACAGCTATATATATATATATATCTGCCAGGTAAGTATGAACAAACTTTATTTTATCATAAAAATATCATAATTATAACTATGGGGACCGATAGGTTAATTACTGGTCAATAGTGCACCTGAATTTTGAAGGTTAGTTGGTTGCCAGGCCATGAAAATAAAACTTTAGATCAGTTGGCTGCAGATATAGTATAGTTGTTTAGGTGTCATGCCCAGCAGTTTTGTCTTTGCACTCTAGATGTTTTGCTAGAACATTTAATTTTGGAGGGGATTGGATTACGAAAGTCTTTAAAGCCATCTGACAAAATCTGGAACACACAAAAAAAGAGGCAAGAATTATAAGCAGGTTAATGCAGATGATGAATGCAACATGGAACCAGTTCTAGTCATAATAGGGGTCAAAGAGATCATCAGGAGCAGACCCATTTCAAGCTGGTGAATTCCTAGCTAGTATAGTTCCAGTTGGTGGACTCCAGAATACAACACTGATAGCAAAATCTCAGGCTACCTGGGGTCCTAGTAAACTGGAGAAATTAGTAGACATGGAAACTTTTGGTTTGATAATGGGAGGTCTTGGCACAAAATGTAGGATGAATTTAGTATGACTCAGATGCCATTGACAAGAGGGTGTGCCAGTCCAGCAATGTGAGCTATTCTATAGACCACATATTTAGTTTATTTGTATTAAAATGTCAAATTTCTTTCTCTTAGGAAAACACAAAATGTAACTAATTAAACCTATTCACTTTCATACAACATTTCAACGTTTTACTAGCAGTCATGTCTTTCATATCTTCATTACTGTACTGAGGGTATGGTAATGTCGACTCTGAATAAAGTCAGCATACAATGTACACTCTGATCTATAATGTCAGAGTAAATAGACAGTGATTTGGTAATTTTCAGTCTCAAATAATTCTATTTTTAGAGTAAAGAATAGGAGAGGAGGTGTGTTCCTACAAAGATAATCATTGCCATTATTAAATTACTGTTCAGTCATGAGTATATGGACAATTATTGTCTTATCGGTATTAAGGTTATTTGATACAAGTTTATTTCTTTGGTCTCCCAAGCTTAGAGAATAGTTTACTGTACTTGCAGGCAGGAAGTCTGAAAAGTTTGATTATCATATCCTGGCAACAAATAATTCACCAGTAAACCTGAATATGTTTCATTAGGTTGCTAGAGAGGGGTAATGAACTTTCAGCCCAGTTGGCCACAAATACAGTGTAGTGCTTAGAAGTAATGGCCTGCAATTTTTTTTATACTAAATGCACAGTGGAATGTTTCACTGTGATTTGATTGGGTTACAAAGATCTTAAAACCCATCCTACAAAATCTGAGATCGTGGAAAAAAGATGGCAACAACATGTTTCTGTGGGAACATAAAAGAACAAGGCAAGAGTTACAAGCAAATGACAAGCAGGTAATTAAGCACATCCAAAAGATGATGAACTTACAAGGATGCCTGTTCTAGTCACAGTAAGAGCCAAGGAGATTATCAGGTGACCCATTTTAGGCTGACTAGTTTAGTCCCAGTTGATGGTCTCTAGGTGTACAGAATGCTGCGCATAGTAAAACCCAAACTGCCTCTTAATTCAGGTCAACTTGGCAAAACAACTGGCATGGAAATTTACTTTGTTGACGACGGGAGTTCTTGGCCTAAAAGGTTCTAGTGAGAAAAGTTGGCATTCCAAATTACTTGAGTGGAAAGATGACAAGGCATGGTATGGACTTCCAAGTTGGGCAAGACTGCCTGCATTTAGGGCACACTAAAGTCCGTAAGTTGTCACACTTCTGAAGGACCCAGACTGTTAAATGCAGGAAGCATTTTTCATCCCACATCACAGTGCTGAGTAAGAGGGCAAGTTGAAAGGAGGGAAATGATACTCATTCTAACTAAATGATGAGTTTCTGGCCAAACACTCTTTGAGGGGCAAGAAATAAAATAGCGAGACCTGAGTTGATACAGATGCAGATGTGGAGACAGTGTCAACAGTCTCATGAGCTCTGTGTTTAAAGAAGAGGTTCTTGCAGGACTCTGTGGACAATGTGGATACACTGGACTGGTCAGATGATAATGCTTCGTTTATGGAAGTTCATGTTTTCATACGAAGGTTGGACAACCTCTGTCCAGTACTCCCCTGAGTTTTGCTTATTGATTTATAAAAAAAAAATGGTATTACAGCCAACAAGTTTCATTTCAGTCCTCTGTAGAAGATAGGGTAACAACATAGAAAGTTGAGGTTTACATGTGACTTTCACTAACGATTTTTAGAAAGGAATGGTGTGCAACTGTGAAATCAGAAAATAACTTGAGCAGGTTGTTAGTTCTATTTTCTATAGATTTCCATCAGACCTACATCAGGGAGACTGCTTTGAGAAAATAGTTTTTACTTGTTTATGACAAAGTACCTTATATTCTTGGTAAAATGTGTCTCTGGAAATATATGTAACTGCATTGTGTCTTCATAAATCTTTATTTATACTTCAGGTTGGTCTGTTCAACAATTACACAGCCTACAATAATCAAGAGTGGAGGCAACAAGAGATCTATTGGGTCCTGGTCTCATTCAAAGGAAAAGCTCCTCCACAAAGTAAGTGTATTTTTTAGTTCCTTTTGTTGTATGTCGAACCATCTTAAACGGTATACTGGGAGTTCTGTAGTGCAATTTTGTAATGTGAGCATTTTATTTGTAATTTCTCAGTGTGCTATTGATCAAAATTATTTTCTGATTCTAAAACTTCTTTTTTTATTATGTTCAGTTGTGTGAGGTATAAATGCTAATGTGTATATTTGAGATACAAGGTCACCACTTTAACCTACATAAGTAATATTGGCTTCTATTTAAGAAATTCATTGTTTTGTTCGTACTGAAGGTAGCATTTTCTAATTACTGAGAAAGTTCAGAATTCAGGTGTAGTTTTAGGAATTTAAAATTTACAGTTGTTTTATCTGTGGAATATTTCCAGTCTTTCATTTAGATAATATCTTTATTTTGTGTTCAAAATTCTATGTTCAAGTTTATTGGATTTTCTTGGATTCATTAAGAATGGCTGAGAGTTGGGTAAAAGACAAGGTTTGCTACCTAATACTATGAGTGATACCTGCTTTCCAGAGAAGAAACTCATTACCCTGCTCTTATAATGGGTACAAGCTTTTGGTTATCGAGAAAGTCAAGAGTTAGTTGCCCGTGACTAGTTTTTTTTAACATGACCACATGTTTATTTCAGCTGTAAGTCTCACTTCAATATGAGGAGCACTGTTATTCATGGAACAATTCTTGGAGCTCTTCACGTCAGTATTTTATTTTCTGTTTTGTTTCAGACCTCTAGGAATAAGACCAAGTATGAGGAACATTACACTATTGTTCATTTCTTCAAAGATGTATGTTGCTGGAGGTGTTAACTGAAGCATCTTTTGCTATGTTGTTACTGGAGCTTTATGTAGTTCATATATGACTTGACAGGTGTGGCCAATCTTGCAAAAAGTGAGCATCTAAAAGAAACTGGGGATTGGCTCTTACTTAAAGGTAACAATAAATTATTTATTTGGTGGTTACTTGTCTAAAAAGATACTCAAATGGAGGTTTGACCATCTGTCACCTACCTCAGTTAGCTCATCTAAAATTTTTGTGTTCCTAGAAGAGGGAATGTTGCGTGGTTATGGTGTTCATGAGCCTAAAATTAATCAGAAATTGTTTGATGAACAGCTCCAAACACTCTTGTAGAACGACAGAGTGAGATTAGAGAGATGAGTCACGTTCAGAAATGAGTGAAGGAAGGAACTGTTAGTTGTTAGACTCTTGATGGAAGAAGACCTGTGTTTTTACCTATCCTGGTGCTGGCCTTTGACTTATTTCTCAGCAAGTCTCTATTTATTATGGGAGCAAATACAAAAAAGAATTTGCTATGATGCAATAGAAATACAAGAAGTACTTGACTGACATACCTTCTGGGCTAGTTATGGAAAAATTTAGGACTGAATAGGTTTGAGTAAGTAGAGGTATTTGGACGTGAACAAACAAATACAATATTTATCAGGGCATGTTAGCAGTAAAACAGCAAGTTGTGAATAACATGATCGCCACCTATTTTCTGTTCCTGTTACATTGAGATCAAGTCATCATTTAAAACATGAGGAATAATTGAGTGATTTTAACAGTACAATGGTACACACTACTCTTGCTGGATTAAGTCTTGTGAAATAATCTTAGTCCAGTCATGTATGTGTTCTGAGTGTACTAAATCCAGTTTATACTGTGTGTTGTACTGATCTGTCTCTGTTGTTGTTGTTATCATTAGAGTACAGTAGTTTGCCAAGACAGTTGGGTCACATAGCTAACTCTCATAAGGCTGGCCTGAAGTGTTTTCCCTTGAAGAGGAGGCAAACATGGGTGAAAAGTAAAGTTTAAAGAATTTGAGAACTTGATGGGACGAGACAAAAGAGTAAAGTAAGAAACTTAAAAAACTGAAAGCATTGTAATTTGAGTCAAAGGTTCACAGCAAAGGGCTCTTAGTGTCGTCTTCAGTTCGCCACACAAAGTACTTTGCATTCCGTCTGTTTCTGGTCAGTCGTGTTGGGGGTTAATACAGTAGTGCTTTATATATATTAGTAGATACAGCCAAGACGTCTTATAGTTTCAACTTGTGCTAATATAGAGAAAATATAACGAATAAGATGTTTCCAAGATAAAACACCAATGAAGATACAGGCCATTATTGTTCTAACTGAGGATGTTACCACAGACTAGAGCTGCAAAATAAAGGAGAGAAAAACAGCGACGAGGGAAGACGAATATATAAAATACAGTTGAAATAAAATTCAAGATAAATAAACAAATCTGTATGTGAAGAAACATCTGGGAAGAAAGGCCTCAATGCAACTGAAGCAGCTGGAAATGACAAGCATCTGAATCTACAACAACACTGATAATGTAAAGCTGCAGATAGTATGGAGGTTTAGGACAGGCTCTGAGAGAAACAGTGGAAGCTCCCATTTGAAATGAAACTCAAAAGAAGATGGCAAACAGGGTATCTTTATGAAAAAGGAAGCCGTCACTGTTGGGTAATCCATGGTGGGAGGTGATAATTCTGAGGTGCTGGTGACATACTCAAGGTGAGGAGTGTGCAGTTCACTAGGCCATGCTATAAGTGTACCTACATCCATTTTTGTACCTATAGAAACCTCTTGTGATAATTTGTTTCATATAACTATTTTATTTTTATTTGTTTTCATAATCACCTCAAGCTGGCGGACACACTGTAAAATTTCTTGGCTTGTGTAGTGATTTTTTTTATTACTCTAATATTTCTATTTTTTGGGGTATGCCAGATAATATACTTAGAATCATTCATGTGTTCAATTACATTTGCAGGTCTATAGCTCACTCCCAGGAGCAAGCAAGTATGGACCCCCTTAGATGCACTACCAGACATTTCTCAAGCAGCCTACAGTCCTCTGAAAGGTGATATCTTATGGTGAGTATTGTACTCCTGGCTTAGTTTTGTTATAAACACAAGCAATGGCTGTCTCTTCTCTTTCTTCTGTTAAGTGTTTCCAAAACCTATCCTCATTTCTTCTCATAATCATTTTGTTTGTGTTGTACAGTGCTGCTTATCATTTCTCAAGCACGTTCAGTCTAGTGTTTCTTGTTAGTGGACTGTATTTCGCTAGCTTTCAAGCACAGATTTTTCTGTCCACGGTTTCATTTTTAATTCGTATATATTAATTTGATTTATTAAGTAGGCTTTAGTTATAGAGGCACCAGTGTATATGTCCTTCATTTTATAACATCTTTGCCTTGACAGCTGTAATGTAGGTTTTGTTGTTATCTTTAATATGTGACAGTACTTAACAAAATTTCATTTAGCTTTCCAACCAAGCTTAGAAGGACTAAACAGGCGTCAGTGAATGTTAAACCCACTAAAGAGTAATGCAGATAAAATCTCAAGAGATTAAGATTAGGAGACGATCATGAGATAACTTACATAAAAATGTGATAAAGTGAACAGAAAATATGAAGATAATGGTGCAGTCCATTTCAAAGCAACATTAAAGTGTCTCTTAAACTTGTTAAAAGAATTAGCATCCATCAAACACCCAGAGAGGCTGATCCACAATTTTGTAAAGTAGGTTATGTAAGACTTGTGGCAATGAATCGGCTGACATCAGATATTATGAGGCTCCCTCATAGGGATCTCCTGAAGAATTCCTTCTTCAACAAGAGGTGAAATTTGAAGCCAAGTACTGTACTGTTAAAAATCTCAGATGGCTATGTGGGAGATGTTTTTGAAGATTACTTTATACAAATACAGATACATATTGAAGGTGATTTGGATCTTATTAAAAACATATTTCTAAAATATATAGCTTCAGCATGTTTTGCATTGGAGCAGGTTTTGTATAGAATTAGAGGAAATGGATAGTAAATGCATCAGAGTCTTTCCGTGTCAGAATTATCATTCAGTGTTCTTACTGGCTTCACTAAAACCTTGGTTCTTTTCTTTTCAGGTTATTTTACAAAGTTAAAGATTTCCTCATAACAATGAAGAATTGTCGGACAGAGAACTTCACATAATTTTGGCTCTGCTTAACGAAGAAGAGCCCATTCTGGCATAAGACCAGCTTCATCTAACAAGCAGACAATCAAGTTTGGTCCGATGGAAAAGTTTTTTTTTCAAATGAGAATATTTTAACGAACTATAATTTCTTGCTGCTGCTTTTCAGCAATTTATAATGACTTTAATATCTTTACATCAAACTGTGGGATATGGTTATGTGTATGGGTGACATGTTTGGAGGCCTGAATATTTGTTAGTTTTTTATGATTTTTCAAAGGTACCTGTGTACCTACGTAATGATGATGACTTGCAAGGTGCCTGGGGATATGGAAAAAAATTTCTTGATACTATTTGATGACTGAATTGCTATATTGCCTGACCTTTAGCTGTGCTGCGTGTTTACTGATAGGTTCATTCATTTATTCATTATTAATTTATTCTTCTTTGTCAATATCAGAGTCTTCAAACCTCACCTTTTCTGGCAATTTTTGACCACTCTTGTGTCCAAAGCTTAGTCCCCTGGACTATGAAGGGTTTATTAGTCTGTTTCTCTAAAAGTTTAAAAGTTTCTGAGTTTTGTACAATACTTGTTTTGGTAATGTCATTTTCAGACAGAACCCTTAAAATGATACTATGTGTAGAGCATCCTGTTCCTCCTGTGTGATCTTATCTTGTAAAAGTCATCAGTTTATATTCAGATTAGATAAATGACCCTAGAACACCACTTTTCAAAGCAGTGAATGTTTAGGGACTTTGGCTGAAGAAGGGTAATGCACTGGAGACTTTGAATGAAAGTGCACGCTCTTTGGAGGGAATAGAAACAGTCAGAAACTGGAAGCTGGTGCTATTAGGTAATTTGATAAAACTAACTAGGAAGTGCCTAAAAGTAATACTGTAATATGATGTTCATGCAATATAGATGGTGCTTGAGATATTGTATACTTGTAAATCAATCGGTTACTCTTGTAAGATTTTACTGCCATAAGTTAGAGGTTGGCTGGATAAGCTATATTAGTCATCAGTCATTATTATTATTATTATTATTATTATTATTATTATTATTATTATTATATTGATGGTTGTTTGCTATTAAAGATTAAGCCAGCACAATGCCTGCACGGGCTCTTGCTCTCAGAGCAGCTTGTAACAGCAGATGCGTTCTGTAAAGAGATTAAAGGTGGTGGTTATAAAAGAAAGGAAGAAACGGACAGGCAGGGTTACAAACTCTTTTAAACCTTGCAGTACCCATCAGTAGGAGAAAAAGTTCGACAGCAGAAAAGCCCTGGTTGAGTTGTAGAAGACCAGGAAGGAAAATGGAAAAATTGCAGACCGAGAGAAAGTATGAAAATCTGAGGAGGATACTCCGAATATTTCACTTCTCTGGAAAAACGAAAATTTTTTATGTAAGATTCAAAAGAGCAGCTGCTTTGGGCCGAGGGTTTTGGATGAGGTGAGATTGTATGCATTCCAGCAGTGTTCCTCTATCGACAGGCTGTCCTGTCAGCTTCTCAAATAGAATGAGGATTCCTTCAATTGTGACAGTTATGCAACTGGCATTGCCTGTTATGGCACTCTCTCGGCTGGCCTGGCTGGAACATCGGAGAAGGAGGGAGATGGGTGTGAGGAAAAGGTGAGGGAAGGGAGAGTTTCAGGTTTGGAAGGTGGTAAGGGGTTTGTATCAGAGGGAAGGGAAGGTGCAGGCACTGTTTGACGTGGCTTCTGAGTGTAGTTGACTTTTCTTCTTGGAGGTCGACGCCGCTTCAGTGGTCTAGGTGGGATCTGCTGTGATGATTCTGAAGGTGATTGCCGAGTTTCCTCTCGCTGCTTCACTGTAGGAGTTGGCTCTGACAGTTTCGAAGGTGGAGGAGTACCCTTCATTCTTGCAACTCTTTCAAGCCTGGCACCACAGTGCTTGTTCCATGCATGGTGCTGCAGGGAACAGTTAGGGCACTTGCTTGCTACTGCTTCTCCCCTCTTGTAGGCAACAAGGCACTGCTTCGTGGGGTGTGGGTTGCTGCATATTCCACACCTTTCCTTTGCTGTACAGTGGCTGCTATGGTGTCCAAATCTCTGGCACTTAAGCATTATAGTGGCTCAGTTGTAAAGGTCTCTGTGGGGAAGGATCCCCATGCTCCAAGGGAAACTTGTTGGAATATCTCCTTTGAAGGTGGCAACGACTTTTCTTGTGGGATTCCCCAATTTCCCGATGCACCTCTGGGCTCTTAAAACATTTTGCAGCTGTAGAATGGGATCCAAAGAAAAGGCAGTTGGGTACTTGCATACGATCGGCTTCCTAACTCTCTCGGACGGATCCAGCAGCTGGAAGTCAGTGTTGGCTCATAGAAAATCAGCTGTTTCTTTAGTTTTTGGTGTGATGATCATGTCAGCGGCCATGTTAGGTTTCACTGAGATGTTCAGCTGTGGGTGCTTTTTCTCCAGTTCTGCTAATACTGCATAAGCAGTCATTTCTCCTTGAGTGGTCACTCGCTATTTCGGGAAGGGTAGCAAGAGATTGGCTGCATGAGAAGGGCTAGGGATGGGGGCTTCTTCCTTATGATTCTGCATCCTCCTCTTGGCTTTCTTCTGTTTGTGCAATGTCTTCCACTCGTCTTCATTGGTCTCCGACTCGGCAGCAAGAGGGCATGACGGCACAGGGTCTTCTACTGACGATCCCGGGATAGAGGATGTCTCTGTCACTGTTGTCAGTTCTTTGGTGTCAGTCTCAGACTCAGCAACATGAGAGCTTGAAAACATTGGGTCTCTCACAATGAGAGGGAATGGCGAGTAAGGGCTTTTAAGGATGAAGGTGGCAGCTCCATCATCATAGTCTTCTACTGGCACCCAAAAGGACCTTCTCTGGAATGCTCTCTCTGGCTTGGAGGACATGTCGTTGGCGAGAACGCTCAGCTGAGACTGTGTTATTGATGGATGGGTTTACTCAGTATGTAGTCAGGAGTCAGCAGGGGGTAGGCCTCTTGTTGAATTTTGATTGGCCGGGGTGGGGTGCTGGTCTCCCATTGGCTGGTGAAAGTTTTCTTCAAGCCAGTTTTTTAGGCATGAAGGTCACACTACTGTAGTCTCGCTGACTGGCGTGGTAGGGGCGTGGCATCACTGGGCGGTGCGGGATGTTGCGTGACGTCACGGCCTGGTGTTCTCCTACGTCTTTTCCCATTAGTGGCAGGATTGTTCGTCTGATCTGGTGTTTCTAGTCCAGGGGTGTCACTTGTTCTGGTTTCTGTCACAGGTCTTGGTATTATTGTCCTTATATTAGTGGGAAGGAAGAGCACTTCCTGAGTCGTAGTCAGAGAGGGCTTCTCTTGCTGGATGAGGAGCGCCTCTAGTATTCATAGACGTTGCGAGTTTGGGGCTCTCCCAATTATCGTGGTGTTTTTGATAATTGTGTCACGGGAGATGACGTCCTGGTTTGAGTTTTTGCTATGGATTTTTATCGCTCCTTCTTGTGCGTGACATGAAATCCTCTTTGACAGTTTCATAGTGGTCATACCAATGTATGAGCCGGGACACCCACGGACAGGGCGTTTTAAACTGGTAGACCACATTAGTTTGTTTCATAGGATCTCTTGTCGGTGGGGTTGGGTTATTTTTCATGATTAAATCTCTTGTGCGCCAATTTTGATAGTAGACAACGAGGTCCAGCTTGGTGTCAACTCCAGTGGGGAATACGTTTTCTGCGATGATTTTCCTCATGCTATCCTCATCTTCTCGATATCGTGGGTGCATTCTCACTTTGTAGTAGTTGGCTGGAAGAAAACTTACACCAGCCAAAGGGAGACCAGCACCCAACCCCAGCCAATCAAAATTCAGGAAGACCCCTACCCCCTGCTGACCCCTGACTATTAATACTACTGTATATTATTATTATATTGTATTTTTTTTTTGGTCTATCACAGTCATCCTATTCGACTGGGTGGTTTTCATAGTGTAGGGTTCCAGGTTGCATCCTGCCTCCTTAGGAGTCCATCACTTTCTCACTATATGCGCTGTTTCTAGTAGCACACTTTCCCGCATGAGTCCTGGAGCTACTTCGGCATCTAGTTTTCCAGATTCCTTTTCAGGGATCTTGGGATCATGTCTAGTGTTCCTATGATTATGGGTACAATTTCCACTGGCATATTCCATATCCTTCTTATTTCGATTTTCAGACCTTGATACTTATAAATTTTCTCTCACTTTCTCATCGACTCTGGTGTCCCATGGTATTGCCACATCAGTGAGTAATACCTTCTTCTTGATTTTGTCAATCAACGTCATGTCTGGTCTATTGGCACATATCACCCTATCTGTTTTGATACCATAATCCCAGAGGATCTTTGCTTGATCGTTTTCTATCACTCCCTTAGGTTGGTGTTCGTACCACTTATTACTGCAAGCTAGCTGGTGTTTCTTGCATAGGCTCCAGTGGAGGGCTTTTGCTACTGAATCATGCCTCTTTTTGTACTGGTTTTGTGCAAGTGCCAGACATTCACTTGCTATGTGGTTTATGGTCTTATCTTTTTATATTGCACTTCCTGCATATGGGTGAGATGCTATTTCCATCTATTGTTCTTTGGACATATCTGGTTCTTAGGGCCTGATCTTGTGCTGCTGTTAGCATTCCTTCTGTTTCCTTCTTGAGTTCTCCCCTCTGTAGCCATTGCCATGTTTCATTGCTGGCCAGTTCTTTTGTCTGCCTCATGTACTGTCTGTGCATTGGTGTGTTGTCCCATTCCTCTGTTCTGTTTTTCATTCTCCTGTGTCTGTATATTTCTGGGTCTTCGTCTACTTTTATCAGTCCTTCCCATACACTTCTTAGTCACTCGTCTTCACTGGTTTTCAGATATTGTCCCAGTGCTCTGCTCTCTATGTTAACACAGTCCTCTATGCTTAGTAGCCCTCTTCCCCCCTTCCTTTTGTGTTATGTATAGTCTGTCTGTATTTGCTCTTGGGTGTAGTGCTTTGTATTGTCATGTGTTTTCTAGTTCTCTGGTCTATGCTGCGGAGTTCAGCCTTCATCCACTCCACTACTCCTGCACTGTATCTGATTACTGGTACTGCCTATGTGTTTATGGCTTTCGTCATCTTTCCGGTGTTGACTTTTGACTTGAGTATCGCCTTAAGTCTCAGCATATATTCTTTCCTGATCGTTTCCTTCATCTCTTGGTGTTTTATGTCTTCTTCTTCCATTATTCCCAGGTATTTGTATCCTTTCTCATCTATGTGTTTGATGCTGTTCCCGTATGGTACCTTTATCCCTTTTGTCCTTGTTACTCTGCCTTTTTGTATGTTGACCAAGCAGCATTTTTCTGTTCCAAACTCCATCCTGATGTCCCCAGGTAATAATCCTTACTGTCTGGATTAGGGTATCTATTTCCTTGATGCTCTTACCATACAGCTTGATGTCGTCCATGAACATTAGATGGTTAATTCTGTTGCCTCCTTTCTTGATTTAGTACCCATTATCCATCTTCTGCAGTACTTTTGTCATGGGAATCATGGCTACTACAAAGAGTAGCGGAGACAGTGAGTCGCCTTGAAAGATCCCTCTCCTAATGTTAACCTCTGCTAGCCTTATCCCAGAGCTTCTAAGTGCTGTACAAGTATTCCAGTTTTGCATTGTATTTTTAAGGAAACTGATCATGTTTTTCTCTGCCCCACATATTTTCAGGCATTCTATTAGCCATGTGTGCGGTATCATGTCGAAGGCTTTCTTGTAGTCAATCCATGCCATGCTTAGGTTGGTTCTCCTTTTACTATTCTTCATTACCATTTTGTCTATTAGAAGCTGGTCTTTTATGCCCCTACACTTCCTTCTGCAGCCTTTCTGTTGGTGGGGGATGGTGTTTGTGTCCTCTAGGTAGTTTTATAGCCTTTCACTGATGATACTTGTTAGTAACTTCCGCATTATTGGTAGGCAAGTGATAGGCCTGTAGTTACTTGCTATATTTTGCTTGTTCTTGTCTTTCTGTATTAATGATCAAATCTGTTATTATTATTATTATTATTATTATTATTATTATTATTATTATTATTATTATTATTCAGAAGATAAACCCCTATTCATATGGAACAAGCTCGCAGGGGCCACTGACTTGCAATTCAAACTTCCGAAGAATGTTGTATCATTTTAAGAAGTAACAGAAGGTTACAAGAAAGAAGAGATAAGTTGCTATAAAATAAATAAAAAAAAATAAGAGACAGTGGGTTTCCCCAAACCAAGGGAGTGTTCACCCATCAGGTACTTCTTAGATTTGAGAATTTTTACGCCTATTAACTTGCTCCTTAGTTTTCTCCGGGCCTAGACGTTCGTATATGTTTAAAGTGGTTTCTTCTCATAGTTTTAAGAAGGCTTATTTCAGTTTCTATTTTTTACAGAACAGGACTTTCTGGTAGGGTCTGTTAATGTCTGCGGCCTTATTATTAGTTTTCCTTTTATTAAACTTAACGGTGGTCTGTTTCTCATAGTAAAACACAATGTAGATTTTGCCTTAACTTATAATTCCAGTTTAAAGAGTGTCAGTATGAACGATACATTTTTAGCTTATGAATTTAGTTTACAAAGCTCCTTTCCTGTAATTCTTGCAATTTTAATCTTTATTGCTTACTAGTACAGTATTTTATGTTGTGAGCACTTAAATTTCTAAGGGTTTTGTTTTCTGAAATGTCAAAGAGTTTAAAAGCTTTTTTTCTGTAAAAGAATTTGACCAATGCTGCACTATGGTACTCTTAAGACTTATGAAGAGTTCTCCAACAGTTTTATGTAAGCTGTGCTCTGTCATCAGAAATTTCTTTTGGTATAAGAATGAACTTCCATATTTAACTCTGGAGCAAGACTTATGGTTCAGTATTTTAGAAATTAGCAAGGAAGGCTTACCATAAAGCTTTGCAGTAGTACTGTTAGTTATGGATTGTAATATGCAGATATTTTATGTAGTTTCGCTAGAATTTGTGGACACAAAATGAGCCAGTAGTGCTGTATGAGGTACAGATTATGAAGGTAGTTTTACAGCACAGTATCCCTATTTCAGTTTCAAAGTATTTGCAAAAATATTTTAAATAGACAATTTTTATGGGTACTGTAGGTACAGTAAGTAGAGATAAATGAAATTTAAATTAATGGGACAAGTTGGACACGAGGTTTTGAATTATAGTCATTGTAGGTACCATGAGGTGTGCTTTACAATATTATAACTGAGTAACAAGCCCTGAGACTGTGTATTATGGGTCTATCAATGTATTTTATAGTTTTGTCAACTCGTAATAACAAAGAAATTGAAAGAAATTTTATATAGAAGAAAATGGAGATTTTGTAGAGGAGTGACTGTGGGATATTAAAATTTATAGCCAGTATGTGTTGGAGACAGACGAGGAAATGTTGGAAATACTTTGTGTCCAGGGGCTTTGAACAGACTGAGATGTCAAAGACCGAGTTAGTTTGGACATGTGATGAGAACGGGATATAAAAATGTTATGACCTAAAAGACCTGTAGGAAAGGCCAGGGTATCTTGGAAAACAATGATAGATTAGACCTATACTACATTGGGAGGCTGAAATTTCTGGCATAGGAAGGTCTGTGAAGATGATAAAGATGGCTAGTAATGATAGTAATAATGATTAACGTTTATTAGTGGGAGTAGAGAGGAATTGTAAGAAAAATTTAGGACAAGATAGGTAGAAAGCTCTTTGATTTGTAATGTCAAATCTTGGAATCTGAAAAAATGACACCATTTACTTGAATAAGTAATGTACTGGAGCTTAAAGCAGTTTATCAAGAGCATTGAGATAGAGGTTTCTGTTAGGCAATTTTAAGGTAAAGGAAGGTTTGTATATTTGATGACATACATCACAGGGTTAGAAAGATGAAAGCATAAAATCATTTCAGAGTACTGTATTTTGTGATTTGTTTTACCAGGCTCTTAATGAATATTATTCAACAGAAACTTGCTCCAAGGTTAAATGTGGTCCCATGCCTATATCAAAAGGAAGTTTTAATTGTAAGGTAAAGTTGCAGCTCTCTTCCCGATGTAGTGTAGATGAACTGGAAATGTTAAATGAATAAAGGCTTGTGCCCACACCCCAAGGGGCCTGACCTTGTAGGACTGTGCTGGTACAAATTAGTCTTCCTGGCAGGTTGCCTGCTACCAGAGGCCTTTTAGAAGTCAGACAGCACAGAACAACTCTCATGACAATTTTGGTTTGTGCCAGTCTTCTCTAAATGGAAATGTTTTGTTTGACAGCTGTGTGGTAACTGGAATCATTTTGTCACTTGGACATCCTCCAGTTGTTCAGTATTTATTGGAACAGGTGTCTGAAATCAGCTTCATAAAAGAGATAGCTGTAGCCTAAGATTGTGATGCTGACATTTTTACTTACTGATAGAGTTTATTTTTTTACTTAAACTTGGAAATTTTAGAGGTGTTTTGTCACAGAACCAAAGATACTCTTAGTCACAGGAACACTTAAGAAAAATTTGAGTCTAACTTGTAACTTACCCACTTGTAATTTTCAAGTTTTGCTCAGCTAACTTGGAGCAAATTTACCTTTCTAAATGATGGCTGATTAGAAAACATGTAGATTAAGATTTATAAGACTTCAGTAATCTAAGACCATCTTTGGTAATGCTGTCCGTAGTTCCTTTGAAGAACTTCTGCTGCTCGTGTTGGTTCCATACTTAAATTATGACAGATATAAGATCCTATACCTGAGAAGTATTGTTTTAAAACACGAGTACTTTTAATTGTTAAGGAACTTTACCATGCAAGTGGAAGGTTTCCTTTTTATAAGGTGTTTTCAGAGGTATAATTAGTTTTGGTTGTGTAGCCTGATTTGTATGATGAATGCATAAACAAGATGGCGAGTATAGTTCTTATGAAGATGAAATTTTCAGAGAGCAAAAGAATCAGGTGTGGGTCTTCCACATAGCTTTGAGGAAAAACATTTTGATAAACTGAATACGTTCTGCTGTTAAGATGTTGAACTTGCCAAAATGTGAATGTATTTCAAATACGACCTTGTCTAAAACCTTCCCTATATTACAACTAAACGATTTTGATATCTGTTTATGGTACTGCAACTGTGGAAGCAAAAAAAGCACAAAGAAAGTGAATGTAAGTGTCATTAATTCTAGGGCCTTTTCAGTTTATGACTGTACCATTGTCCTGTGAAGGGTCAGGGAGAGTTTTGTGAATAATTTCTTATATTTAGGTTAACAAAAACTTTCTAGAAAGGGGACCAGAATCACCTTATACACGCCCAAGCTTTTTGCATGCTGTGTGTCTTATTGTGCAATTGACTAAAGAAAAGTGCAACATGCAGATGGTTGCATCATTTCACTTAGAACTGGTGCAGCAACCTTGTCATTTTGTTAACTTGTATGTGCATGTATTGTTGCTTCTTGCTAATCTGTGTCAAAAGGGTTGAGTAAAATGGCTACAATAATTCTGAGAGTAGATTAGTGTGGTTCCACTACTAAAGGTACCATTCACTGTTTTGACTGGAGTAAGTTTGCTGTAAATAGAAATTAGAGTCATGAATTCATAAATGTTACCAAGGTTTTATCGACCATTGTCTGTAGTGTGTATTGAGCTATTTCTAAAGATAGGGAATAGATTTTGTCCGGCAGTGATGTGTACAGGTGAACTTTTCAAAAGCGGAGTCGTTCTTTTTTATGAAAATGTGTCAGGGGAATGTCTTTCTCTTGGAAGTTCTAATTGTGGTCTCAAATTTGTGTCTTCATCGTTTGTCTTCAGTATTCCATTTCCTCATCATATTGACAGTTAACTTTGGTGAAGTGCAGCATTTGTGTGAAGTGAAACTCTCTTTGGAGTTTGGACTGGTAAGGCTTGCCTTTCATGCAGAGTTTGCTACTCCCAGTTTGAGATTGACAAACGGACAGATGTTTAGGTGAAAGCCTGATGCGCTCATAAACTGAGTTGCTGCTTGGTTCTGTCAAAAGATAAAGTGTGCTGTGGAATACTGTAAGCAAGGCTGTGATTTAAACTAGACTGCAGAATGACATCTGTCTGGTGTGTCTTTGTAAGAGGAGTTAAATAATCTTATTGTACCTATTACTGTTATAGTGGAGGCCTTTTTAGTTCCTAAGTAATTTCATCTAGTTTTAAATCATAAGACATTGATAATGAAAAGCATTTCATGAATATTATATCAGACATGATCTTTAGGCTCTTAAAGCTCCAGTTGAATGGGATTGATAAGTCGTAAAGATGAATACTTTTTTTTATACGATAATAATTAATTTCCCGTGGGACGGTCAACCAGATAAGACCACAGATGTTCATGTTATTAGAGAACTTGAACTACTAGGTGATATGGGACCAGAGCCAGAAAAATCTTAGATTTGCTAGTAGGTCTAGAAAGGCATGAAGTAAAATTAGACTTTAGTCTAAAAGCATACAGCACAGAAGAGTTTGAAAGAATTCATTCTGTATCTGGTCCCAAAGAGGATAAAACTGACATAGAAATGGATAAGGACTGTTTTTATCATGTTTGGAATTTATTAGGATTTAAAGAGCTGACCTCCCTCAAGTCTTTGTCAGTGAATTTCAAGAGTATAAGTATACCAACCATTTTGAAGAAGGCATTAATATTACGCTCTTCACATTTAAGTGGATATCTTTGAGGTGGTATGTTGCTGAACTCGTTCATTCAGCTGTACCCTTTAAGAACCTGTCAGGTCTTAAGAGATTTTTCACTATTGAGTGAAAGGAATTACCATACTATCATCCATGACTGAAGTCTTATGATTTATTGCCTCCAACCTAATGTTAAAGTATTCAAAAGCACTGTATAGTAAGAGATTTTTAACGTTATAGTGAAAGGAATGATCACGCTTTCATCCATGACTAATGTCCTATGAATTATTGCCTAATGCTAAAGGATTCAAAAACACTGTATAGTCGTTATTTTGGTTGAAATCGGGGACATATTGAGAGCACACAGGACTATTGAAACACTAAAGCAATAATTATGTAATTTCCTGCATGTTATATTAGTTGGAAAGTTGCGACTGGTCATGCTCAATTTGCTTCTCTTATATGTCTTTTTTGTGTTGTACTGGTGATTTTGGTCAGTCTTAATGGTTAGAAAAGAGGTCAGAATAAAATTTTTAAAGATTATAGTGACGAAATATTTCCTCATCATCTTCAGACACTACATTTTTCTTGAATTTCTTGTTCAGCAATTTTGCTGTTCACTTCTATCAGTAGCTCTGTTGCTTCATAGAATCCAAAGATCATGAGGCAATATATCCCCTTCATATCTACAGGAATATCAATTTCACAATTTACAGCACTATGGATGTAGAGATTTCTTGCCTTCCTAATATGCATTCCTAAATCCACTCACTATTTTAAAGCGTGCAGTGTGTCCTCCATTAATGAATCCACGCGAGATTTAATTCTCTTTAAGAAGATCTTCCTCAGTCTGTTTTAAAACTGATTTCCATTTTGTAGGATTTATTGTGAATTTCATACTCTATATCACTGCGGTCAGAAGGAGATGTTTTGTGTTCGCATACCCAAATCCATTCTGAACTTCTCTCCCTTCATTTTGAGGGATCGATTCATTATTGTGCTCATACTCGTATATCTTATCTAGATTTGTTTCGCTTTGAGGGATTTAACAGGGCTGTTTTAAATTTCTTTCTCTCGTCTAAAGGATTTATTTTGTATTTATGATTCTAAATCCTGTCTAGATTTACCTTCCCTGACATGAAAGATTTATATTGCTTACTTCCTGTTCTAAAGGATTCATTAAGTGCTTGCTCTTATGTAAGTCCACTATGGATTTCATTCTGTCTTTTGTAAACAATCTGAAAGTCCCAGGGTAGTTAAATCCAGTTTAAAAGTCGCCAAAGTCTGCCTGAAATAAGCTCACATTTTTACTTTTTCTGTGCACACAGCTCCTCCCGAATCTACTTGATATACTCCTGTTTGTGTTAATTTTTCCAGTTCTTAAGAACCTCTCAGTGAGCCCGTTTGTCCGTACTGATTCCAGTATAGTCTTTTATTCAGTGGGATATGAATGGTTCCTGCCCTTTCTGAAGTGTTTGTTTGGGCTTGCTTGTCCTGAGTTGTATATTAGACCTGGTAGCTCTAGATGCTGAACGTATGTTGTGATTCAGGCATCAGATGATATGATCAGTCTGTTGTTGTAGCTTTTTTTATGCAGAAATTTGCTTTCCTGCTTGTTTTTTTTTTCTTTACAGCTTTTGTAACTTTTTCATGTTCAAGAGGGTTATTTTGTCACAATTTTTTTTCTATAAATAAGAGTGTACTTGCTTGTAATGCTGCTAAGAAGGTGTCAATCTTGTTTACAAGTAAAGACAGTTGCCAAGTATTGGTTTTGTCAGTGAAAGTCTTCATCTGCTTCGCTAAAGACTTGAATTCGCGCTCTCTCTCTCTCTCTCATTTTGTTTCAGTTTGGCATAGAATTACTTCTTGGCATTTTTCTCAAAGCTCAAAATTGCAGTTTTTCCAGACAGGAGATCTTGCTTTTAATATGCTCTCATTAAATTGTACTTTAAACAACACATACTATGTAATCTTCCCTTTACAGTCTATGCCCCTCCTTATTTTCTATAATTTCCGTAGTTTCCATCTTACCTAGCAGGACTTCTATGTTGCTTTCCATACATATCACGAGGTTTTGCATCCTTCCTTAAATCAAAGCACAACAGTGCTGTTAATTTGCCTTGTTGCTTGTCCATTGCCTAATCAGGCTTAATACGTAGGTTATTTAAACTTGTTTGCGAAGGATGCCGTTGGTGAATGGATGTCTTTTGTTGTTGTTCTTGACTTTAATAGTATATTTGGCTTATGAGTCCTAAAATTTGGTTAGCAGTCACAGGTGACGTGGTACTGTTCTAACTATGAGTATTAACTCTGCTCTTGGAGCAGCCCATAATATTTTCTGACTCTCCTTCTTTTTGGGTGTTCAGTTCGCTAATTTATTAGAGAAAAGAGTCGTCCATCCATTCTGATGTCCACCTAGTCAGTGAGAAAGTTTTGCAGCTTCTATGATTTTTGCCTTGCACATGGAGGCTCCTCGAAGGCTGTGTGTTTACAAATTTTGTAGAGCCTATTCATAAGTCTGCAAGCTCACAGTGAGTGTTGTTATCGGTGGGGTGTAACTAAAGGTTTTAGGCTTATATACTTACTGATTGGAAAGCCTTAAAAACTGTAGTATCCACTACCACATTGTGCGCTCTGCTTTCTTGTGAGTGACGAACCAGAAGTCTTTATATGTGCAATATTAAGGGTTGATTTTTCTTGCTAACTGGTACGCAACTGAGGTCAATTCCTTCCCTCCTCTGAATTCGTACGTAGGCCTATCCTCGAATCTAGTTATGTTGACACTCACTGTTTTAGTGTTTATTGTCTGTGCCCTGAATATGCTACTCATTTCAACCTGTCTTTTCATATGGTTTCTGAGACAGTTGTACCTCCCTGGTTCCTATATTGCTCTGGTGATCTATATCGGATGGGGACTCGAGTATCGGTAGAATTTTTATTATGAGTAATAAATATTTTCATATACTTTGGTTTTATGGAAAATGAAAGCACGTTTTAAAAGTACTGTTTATTATATAATTTAGTACAATTTTGTAAATTTCATCTGTAGAAATTCATGATTACAGCACACGTCAAATTCATGATTACAGCACATTAAAAATGCATAATTACAGTACATATCATGATACATGAATGCCTTAGTGTAATCTAACGTGCACTATGAAACTAAAAAGACTTTTACATTTCGAATGCCAATACTTTTGTATTCCTGATCACTAGTGAATTTCACCCGTGATCAGGATTACAAAAGTACTTGTGTCCGGAATACTTGGTTGCAACGCGAGTATAGTGGTTTTTAAGGGCCTTCTTACCTTTAGCACATAATACAAGTTGATAGTATATAGTAAATAGGCTACATAATATGCACATCCTGCAATGTTTACAATGTAAAATATGATGCTGTAACGTATAAAACTGTAATTTGGACATTAAAATTAAATTTGGGGATTGTATACCATTACTGACAGTTCCAAAACATTTCCTTTCAGAGTGAATAATCTACAGAGAGCAAGAGACTTAATATCTCTGGAAGTGTGACTTACAGCCACAAAATGACTTTTACACAAAGGACAATCTTGGTGTTTATGTGACCAACACCAAAAGTTGAATTACAGAATACTAGTGCCTTCCGAACCTGGGCACTAACTTATTTCGAAATCTACAACTCAAACAGTAAGAGCAAGTGCTTCATGTAAAAATTGCAAAATTACTTGGAAAAAGTTTTACATATTCTAATGCAAACAAGATTGCAAAATTGAAAGTGAACAATTTTACGTAACTTTAACCAAACAAGGCATGCAAGAAAATTTTGTACAGAAAACCTGTCAAAACTGCTCTCCTGCTAGAGAACAACCAACTCTGAACACGTTGAACTAAAAAAAAAAAAAAAAAAATCTTAGCAAAACTACTCTTCTAAACGTAAAAAAAATCGGCAAAATTACTCTTCTAGACGATACCATTTTAGTCAAAGTTTTGGTTAAAATGAGAGAACATTTGTGGCTGCCTATATGTGTATTCCTTACTGGCTTTAGCACTCGGTAATGTTTCGGGAAGAAATTGCTCTTTCGTTTTACAAAATGGTGCTAATTTGAAGTTTTAAGCATGCACTGTCTTCACTAGCTTCTCCATGAGATCTGACCTGGAAATTGTTCTCTATGGTACTTCAGTGCTTCAATTCTCACGTCTACTTTTTACCCATAATACACAACTTCCCCACTTAAAGCAATTATGAATCTGTAACTTTTGTGCCACAATGCTATGCAATTAAGAGAACTAAAAATCTTAACATGCGTGCACAATGTTGGTCTGATAATTTTTCAGAAGCTATTCTTTGTAAATGTCTGACGGACTATAAGGCAATGTCTTTCAGATACAGCTTGCACAAACTTCAAGATAAAAAATACTGAACATTTTGTGAATCACAATGCCTTTGGAGTCTTGTTTAAAAGGTTTTCAGATCAGAAAAATCATATTTGAAACAAGTACAAATTACTGTGCAAAGTAAAAAAAGTTTGTAGACAAAATGAAGAAAATTACTGCGAAGATAATGCATGAAATTAACTAACAGCAAAGCAAACAGCAATGCACTGGAAGAAGTTATGGAAATTAAAGTACTGTACTGTAATTCTAATAAAGAACCTTCAAGTGGGTGGTTATAAAATTTTCTTAAGACAAACAAAATGCACTTCATTTTTCGCAGTTAACTATGATCTTGAGAAAATTGAGTGTACTACTCAATAACATCATCAGGTAATGGCAATTTAATTGAAGATGGGAAGTTGTGTTTTGCACAGGTGGGGTGTAACAACAAATTACGGTACTATATCATCATTCTACGTTAGGTGCAAGGATGTTAAAATATTTATGCCAATGAAGCCGATTTCAATGTAGAGAGAGAGAGAGAAAAAAAAAGTTATTGCAGGTAAACTGAGACTTCATAATACTGGTGTCTTTTGAGCAATTTCCTCTCGGCATTTACAGAGAACGAAACGGTACCTGTGCATGTTTTGGCTTCTCATGGATTATTCTCAAAACAAGGATCTCAAAACAATGAAACTGTCACTCAAGAGTTTACCAGTTATCAAACTTCTGAAACCACATAAATCATAAGAATCATCAATACTAGAAGGATTGCATACACATGCTATGATTTTTGCTATTTTCTACCACAAGTTCAGTGTGAAGTCCTAAAGTTTGCGGATTTTAAAAGGGTACTGGGATATATGACACCCATGGCCTGACCTAGCCAAACCGAAGGGGAACTCGGAAACATAAGGTGGAACAGAACATCAAATGAGAACTGCACGAGTTACACTTCTGAAAACTCATACCAATCGAATATTTCTGGAGGAGCTGTCTTAGTTTCTCCACTTATTTTACCTCATTAAAAAAACAAAACTTGATATTTACTCCCCCCCTTTGTTTTTTTTACATTACTGAAGGACAAAACTTTAATGTTGTTTAATTGCAGGAGTAAAATCTACAAACATATGCAGTAGCACCTCAGCTTTACAGATGCTTTGGGGATCGGGCTTCGGGCTTTCTAATAAGTAATAAAGTCTGCTAAAAGACCCTATATTATATAGCCCACACTTGAACACTTTACAGGTATCTTACAGCTAACAGCAATCCCTCGTCGTTCTTACCCTAACCTAACCTATACTTCACACTGAATATTCAATTCAAGAGATTTATCTCAGAATGTATTGTACCTAAAATGGGGACATAGCAAAAATAATCATAATAACGTACCTGATCCGTACAGGAGACCAGTAAGTTGGGGACCATTATGTTGAAGTGTTACTGTACCTCATTAAATAACAAAACTTATGAATTTTTGCTTCTAAGCAAAAAATTCCCACATTTTCTTCTTTAATGGAGCATATATCCGTAGATTTTACTTCTTCAATGAGGTAAGTAAGAACTCTAGTTTTGTTCTTAAGCGAGTTAAAACAGTTGAAGAAACTAAGCTGGCTAGTTAGGAAGGGCCCAAATGACTTGGATGTAGAGCAAAAACCAGAAAGCAACACAGCTAAGGACCAAACGAACTGCTGCAAAGAGCCTTTAGCTCTAACTTTTATAGACTGCACAAGGCATATTGCATACGGTATCCATTTAACGGTAAAAAATTTATGAAGGACATTCAACGCCAAAAATAAAACTACGTAACAGGACAAGAAATAATAAACCTGACAATAGGGGGAAAGTAAGTTCCGACAAACCAAAATTTCTCCAAACAAAATTAGTGACGTGGCAAGTGCTGTATTTTTACTGCAGCTCTTAATTCCAACTGTGATGAAATGTCAAGAGGTAATACCTTATATATATATATATATGGCACCTAAGCAAAAACACTATGTATAAAAAAAGACCAAAAAGCTAAAACCGCAATACCTAAAAACTGACATAATACCAAAAAGCTAAAACCGCAATACCTAAAAACTGACATAATGACCTAATGCCACCATCAAAATGCATCCATCTTACAAGCAAAGCAACAAACATCAAACAATACCATGAGTAAACTCCCCAGGAAACACTAGTCATTGGTGACAAATGAATGCTATGAAACACAGCACCTGCAAATTGGATGTCGGTCTAAATGAAAATGGATGCTGAAAAGAAGTTACCACTGCAGAAAACAAAGTAACTAAAGACTAAAGAATGAGCAACCCTCAAAAGGGATTTGAAAAACACAACTAAAAAAACTTTATATTGAAAATAACAATTCACAGAGTTTAACCAGACCACTGAGGTAAATGAGAAAAACGAGCAGAATTAAAATGTCAAGGAAACTGAAGTCGCATATATAACCTAAAGGCACAAACCTTAAAGTAGTGAAAGAGAAGCAAGTCTAGAATAACAATGAAATTGCAAAACATTAAAAGGCACATCCAAAGACTGTTCACACGAATAAGATAGTGAGCAAAAAGGGGCTTGCATTCCGTATGAAACTCACAAGAGGGCAACTGTCTTATGGTAGTTTACTTGCATGACAACAAGTAGTAAAAAACGGTAAAGGGGGTCTTCACCTATTGCAACTGGAATCACATTTTCCCAAATGGGACTGCATATAAGTAGGTTCCCTTACTTCTAGCCAGGTACAACCAGTCACTGCCTGATGTACTAAATATCTGTTAACTTGACCGAAGGATAATACCCACTAAAAGGTCTGCCTTTGGGCTTTTTTGGATTTTCAGGAGTAGCTGAAGTCATTATATACACTGAATGGATCCAGATGATTAACTTGCATGCAGGTATCACCTCAAATGCATTCTAGGCCGCCTTGTAATTTACAGTGTGGAATCGGCCATCTAAGTTAATACATTAGTCCAGGCTTTCTCTCAAACAGTGGTTTCAACGAGCAACCTGCAGGATCCAGTAAACTAGGCCAGACCTAACCTACCACCCACAGCCTTGGTATTAATGTGAACTAGGCCTACATATGCAACATCTCTGCAAGCAGGAGAGAAAATTGTATTTGGCTAGTAGGCTAGAACTTTAGAAAACACAGCATTCAAGCTATCAAGTTGTTTCAGATATTAAAGATGCAAAAGCACCAGCACTCAAGAAACTAAAGGTATCATACGAAGTTATGACAACAGAGCTACTTGGAAAAAAAACAAAAAAACAAAAGAGACCTGTTGGATGGCCTGAATTGAGCCTCAAAAACTAAACCCTGATAACTCTGACCAGATCTGCAACTTGAAAAAACAGGATCAAGCAATTGCAATTATCAGCCTCCTACTGGTAACTCAGAGTGAAATTAGTGGAAAAGTAACTTGCCACCCAGAAACACACAAAGCATGGTAAAGTTGAAGGCTCTTAATTTATCATCCACATGAACAAACTTCCTTACTCAAGCAATTGCATAAGAACAACAATTATTCTACTTCAAAACACAACTCTGTGGAACAAATAACACCCACAACTTAAAGTCAGTTATTCTCAAGACAACTTGGTAACAGTGGAAAGCCGAGTATATACTAGGTAAATACTAAGTTTATACTTAGCAAATGACTATTCCTGGTCTGCCAAGAAAATGAAGAAGGCCAGAATGTTAGTAAAATTCAGATATGATGGTAAACCAAACTTATAAATATATAAAAAAGATTAAATGTTTAAAACCATCAAATTTCTTATAAAGGACTGAACTAATCACTTGAACATTTAGCTAAGATGCACACTACCTTCTTACAAACAGTGAGGTTGAAAAAACCACAAATATAATTAAGAAAAGAAATGATAAAAATATCAACATAATGACACTTTTGCACCTGATAAAATACCCACAATTGCTGAATAAAAGTTCAGCATATATGTCGATGCCTAGCATATGCAGCATATAGATTCATTAAATATTATTAGTATGCAAATCAATAACAAATACTGACTTCTTATATTAAACTAATTTCAGCAAAATTCAATAGAAAATTTATGCAGACCATCTTCAACTTCTACAATAACAGAACTAAACCAATGGCTTCAATGGTTAGCATTATTAGTCAACAGTTTAACCAACCCACTGAGGTGACATTAACTCATATATACAGCTCGCACAAAATGTTGGTTTTCATTTTCATACTAGATCTCACTTAACATGTTGCAACTCATTCCAAATTTAATTATAGGATTAACGGAAAATAAAGATTTGGCCCAATTTCTTTCACAAATGTTGGTTGGGAGTTGAAGAATCAGTAAAGATACATCAGATTCCAAAGCTTGAATGAGGTACAAAGCACAACTTGAAGATTTGAAACTTTTTCAAGAGTGCAAAAGTGAACTAAGTTTCCCTTAACTTCTGACTGGATATCTCAAAAAAAAAAAAAAAAAAAAAAATCACCTTGAACATGTTTGCCCTCCCTCGTGGATCTTCACAGATGGTGACTGCCTTGCTCAAACAAACTGTAATAAAGAAATAAGGATTTCAAAACTGTAACACAATTTGTGCATTCAACTGGATTTTTTTAACATCATTATTCACAATAGGAAACCATTTACATGAAAAAAAAAAGACAAGGCCATTATATTTATCGTAAATTTGCAAAGAATAAATGTCCATATCTAGACATAAAGCAAGAGAACAATTTTGATTAAAGCCAAATCAAAGAACAGATGACTATATATACAATGGGCAATAATAAATACACAAAATGATCGGTACCATGCCTACAACTTTTAACATACCCAGCATCAAGACCATTCAGCCCTTTTCGGAAACCTGACTAAGAGAAACAGTGTAGGCCAGAGCATCATATCAAAACCTCACAAGGAATAAGACACTCTTGCTTGGCAAAGCAAGTGAGTAAACAAGTTGGAAGGCAGAAGCAGAAATCCAGTTATTAAACAATTCCAAAACAATTCACTCATTCCAGTGTTTGTAGGAGTTCATCTGCTGAAGGATGAAGCAAATGTGCCATGCAATACCTCAACAGTTTTCAACACTTAAGGTTGTTCCTCTCAAAATACCAACAAAAATTTGTCATGGGAAAATAGAGTACAGTAATTTCTTATTGGCCATAATTCTGTAAAAAGCAACAAACAATAGGAAACCGAAAATAAGAGCAATCTGCACCAATGGTTAAATAGAGGCATGGAAATGTTTAATTATGCAATGAGCCAATTGCTT
Source organism: Macrobrachium rosenbergii (assembly GCA_039081455.1). NCBI lineage: Eukaryota > Metazoa > Arthropoda > Malacostraca > Decapoda > Palaemonidae > Macrobrachium > Macrobrachium rosenbergii. The sequence goes on from JANJGK010001283.1 coordinate 179,790, forward strand.
TTTATATGCATCAGTGGAGCTTGATGTTTAACAGCAAATTCAAATAAGAATATACTGAAGACATTTTGATTAAATCAATGCACAAAAGTTAATTAATGACTGTATATCCTGGGTTACTCAAGATGGCTGTAATTTTGCCACTTGGCGACCACAGAGCCAACACTTTTGAATGAATAAAGGTTGTCTGCCTTAGAACCATGGCTTCCCTATCTAGTCATCAAATAACCTGGCTTCGAATAGTACAATTAAAAAAAATTTCTGTTACTTTTTATACGTTTGATTCAATTTAACATTTGCAAATCAGTCTACCCCAATTAAAAACTTAGGTAAAGCTATTATTATGATAATCAGATGCAGCAATTTTTATAAAATTAATTTTTCAAATACAAACCTCTCTGTTATGATAGTTGTAATTTCCGCATCAAGCGGGAGGATGATGGAGTGTGAAAACTAAAAAATTGATAGGATCATAGTTTGAACTGTCTTGTAACCCATCCCTTTGGGAGATTCAAGCCTTTTTTTATCACTGTTTCTTCTCCATCCACGAGTGGGGAGGTTGGGGATGATACATAACACAGGTATTTAAAAAATAAATTTTATTATAAAAATTTCTGTTTCTGAAATGAATCTCACCTCTGTATTATGATAGCTGGAGGGGAAAAAGGTGTGAGGACTAATAATTAAAACCCCCAAGGATACAACAAAATTCCACCAGGAATAAGGCGCTTCTTACCTAATGATTAGGATCCATCCGCTAATAATGTTGCCAAGAGAGGAATAATTCATTAGGCTGCAACGACCTCTGAAAGATGCTGGAGGCTCCTTGCAAGGGATACCACTCTCAAAGTGGAACAAAAGGCTTTGTGTCTAGGCCAGCAGAGCAAAGACAGTAAATGAATGAAGACTCTTACCTATCTCAAAATGGTACCTTCTTACTACCAAAAAAATTTCCTATGTAAATAGGAAAGGCTAGAGTATATCTACCATAATCATTCAGGAGTCAAACTCCCGTCATACAAGGGGCAAAAGTGCTCTGCATGATTTGTACTGAATCTCAACATCTTGAAAATAGTGAGAGGCAAATATGGAGTTACATCTTCAATGGGCTACATTGACAACACTTACGGTTCGAAATTGAACATAACTGTCACTGCTCTCACCTAGCGAAGCTTACCTCCAGGGGTGGTAAGAAAGAGGTCTCTAAATTAGAGTGTGCTTCCTTGACCAGGTTCTCAAACAGAGGTGTCATGGCAATTTTTGCCATAGGTCAATCCAATTTAGAAAGCTGTCCAAGATCCCAAGTCCTTTGCCTTTAGAAAAAAGAGAAAGAGCCCAAGACCTAATATTCGTTCGTTGCCCTGAAGTAGGGCATAAAAGGAGGGACTGTTCCTTGGGAAGTAAAGCCTACACTGAAGGAGAAATCCTGGAGTTCACTGACAGTAAAAATGATATTTTAATGATAAAATAAAGTTTGTTCATACTTACCTGGCAGATATATATATAGCTGTATTCTCCGAAGTCCGACAGAATTTCAAAACTCGCGGCACACGCAGTGGCCGGGCAGGTGGTTAGTACCCATTCCCGCCGCTGGGAGGCGGGTATCAGGAACCACTCCCATTTTCTATTCAGATTTTCTAACGCCACTGACTCCTGAGGGGAGGAGGGAGGGCAATATAAATATATATATCTGCCAGGTAAGTATGAACAAACTTTATTTTATCATTAAAATATCATTTTGTTCATGAGACTTACCTGCCAGATATATATATAGCTGAATACCACCTTTGGAGGGGGGTAGAGACAGCCAAGAATTAGGGAAAAAACCAATTATTGGTAAAATTATTTTGGTTCCTTATCTGATAGCGTAGCTGACTGAGTGGTTACTGTCACTCTAGTCTGCTTCTGCTTTACTAGAGACCCCAGCGAGGTAGTGACCTATATAGCTGGCGACTTCTAGATGATCTGTCAACGGGGGCGTGACCACAATGTGACTAGATCATAGACCATACAAAGAGGACAAAAGAGCATTACTAACCACCTAACCAACACCTAAAGCGTTAGTTTGCAAAGGATTGGGAAGACTGCCTCCAGTAGTCGACCCAACAACCATAAAAACACAATTAAAAAGGGGGTAGGATCAGAGTTACCCCCTGTCCCCAAGGTTGCTGAAGCAGCAATGTATGGTCCCAGCGAAAAGCAATTTTCGTATGCTACCTAAACATCTTGCCAAGAGTGTGAGGCAAACACCGAATTGACTTCGCCAAAATGTGGCACTAAGAATGTCACTGAGTACCATATTTTTCTTGAACGCCATGGAGGTAGCAACTGCCCTCACCTCGTGAGCGTTAACTCTCAACAACTTGAAGTTGGGGTCGTCACAACTAGAGTGTGCGTCCTTAATGACGTCCCTAATGAAGAAAGCCAGTGCATTCTTCGACATAGGTTTAACTGGTTGCCTCACAGAACACCATAAAATATCCAAGGGACCACGAGTGTCCTGTGTTCTTTTAAGGTAGTACTTGAGAGCTCTAACTGGACATAGAACTCCCTCAGGTTCCTGTCCAATAAGGTCTGCTAAACCTTAAATTCAAAGTGTCTAGGCCAAGGGTTAGAAGACCTATCATTCTTAGCCAAGAACTTAGGGCTTAAAGAATAGACAGCATTGTGTTCCTTGAAGCCCACATGACGGCCTCGAACTTCGCTCACTCTCTTCGCCGTCACCAGAGCCGTGAGGAATGCCGTTTTCGAGTAACATCCTTAAGAGATGCAGAGTGGAGAGGCTCAAAAGGACTAAACATCAAAAACTTGAGCATTACGTCCAAGTTCCAAGCAGGGGGAATTAGCTGAGGAACCTTGGACGTCTTGAAAGAGCTCGTAAGATCGTGGAGGTCCTTATTGTCAGACAAATCTAATCCTCTGTGTCTGAATACAATCGAAAGCATGCTCCGATAACCCTTGATAGTCGGAACTGCTATATCGAGTTTTTCTCTTAAGTAAAGGAGAAAATCCGCAACCTGGCTCACAGTGATAGAGGAAGAGGAAAAGCCCTTCTTTCTACACCAACCTTTGAAGGTTGCTCACTTCGCTAGATATATCCTTAAGATGAAGAACTTCTGGCTCTAGCGATGGCCCGTGCCACCTGGCCAGAAAAACCCCTTCGCTCTGACCAAGTTTCGATAGTCTGAAAGCAGTCAGGTTCAGAGCGGGGAGATTCAAAGATATCTCGTGAAGTGGGTTTGTATGAGCAGGTCTGCTCTCATAGGAAGGGTCCTCGGAACGTCTACCAACCAGAAGAGAAACTCCGAGAACCAGTGGTTCGAAGGCCAAAACGTGGGGATGAGAGTCATCCTCGTCCCTTGTGAGGCCGCGAACTTGCGTATGACTTCTCCCAGAATTTAGAACGGGGAAAAAGGCGTAAACATCTATTCCCGTCCAATCCCAGGGAAGAGCAACTATCGCAACTGCCCCAGGGTCGAGTACAGATGAGCTTTATAGAGGGAGCCTCGCTGTTCTTGAGGTCGTGAAAATATCCACAAGATGGCGACCCCAAAATTTCCAAAAATCTTGGCAAACCTCCTGATGAAGGGTCCATTCCTTCGGCAGGAGTTGATGGCGCCAACAGAGCAGGTCTGCTCGAACATTTTCGACCCCTGCAACAAAACTTTTGAGAATCGAAATGTTGTGAGCATAGGCTCAAAGAATAATCTCTCTTGCAAGGCTGAACAGGGAACAAGTAGTATTGTCCGAGTTTGCTAGAACTACACGATTGCAAACTTGGACCTCGAAGAATTGGAGAGCTAAAAGATAGCCGCCAAATCTTTGAAGTCGATGTGCCAGGACACCTGTTCCTCTCTCCGGGTTCCTAACACTTCCTCTCCCTCTAGTGTTGCCCCCCAACCTGTTGACGACCCGTCGGAAAAACAACACTAGGTTGGGGTTCAGAAGCTTGAGGGAGATCCCTTTCTGCAATTTCGTTGGATCGAGCCACCACCACAGATCCTCTTTATAAAAGGAAGAATTCTCAATTCCTCTTTCAAGTCTTCCTTGCTTTGCCAGTTCTCCAACAAAAAGAACTGAAGAGGCCTGAGATGCAGACTCCCCAGAAAACAAACTTCTCCAGCGAGGAAATGGTCCCCAGCAGACACATTCCTTCCTTCACCTAGCATGTTTCCTTTTCCAAGAAGGCCGAGACTTTTTCGTACATAGAAGTTGCCGTTCTTGCGACGGAGACGCTATAAAAGCCGCTGAATACATCTGAATTCCCAGACACAATGGACAGTGAGGGGATCAGCTGCGACTTCTCCACAGACCAGAAGTCCCAGGGACTTCACGAGTTGCAGAGTCAACTGAAGGTCCTCCAGATACCTTCGCTTCGACGACGCTCGAATCAACCAGTCGTCCAAGTAGAGTGAGATCCTGACGTGCGACAGGTGCAACTGCATCGCAACGTTTTTCATGAGACGTGTAAACACCCTCAGAGCAAAATGTGACGCCAACAGCATCTGGTGTTCCCAGGCGGTCACCCATCCAAGTACTGACCAGACCCAACGTTGCTTAACTTCGCTGATCGGACGAGAAGCGGTGTTTTCAACGTGGTATGGCCGTTGTGCAGAGTCCAAAGCAGAGAGCCCTGAACTGGTACGTCTAGTCCCCCAAGACAACCTGAGATACTTCATCGAACGTGGATGAATTGGGGCGTGAAGATAAGTATCTTGGAGATCCAAAGATACCATCCAATCCCCGGGATGAAGGGCTCCTAGTATTGACTGCGAGGTCTCCATCTTGAACTTTTCCTTCCGGACCAAGTTGTTCGACCTGTTGACGTCCAAGACGGGTCTCCAGCCTACTGAAAGTTTTGGGACTAGAAACAATCTGTAGTAAAATCCCGGGGAACACCGAGTCCAAGACCTGTTCCACTGCTCTCCGCTCGAACATCTGTTCGAGCAGGTCAAACAATTTTCTGTTTGACAGGAAGGCAGTTGGGAAACAAAAAACAAAGGAGGAGACAGGAAGGGAATCAAGTAACCTCTCTCTAACAGTAGGAGGGACCAAACGTCTGCCCCTCACTCTTTCCAGGCTTGTGCAAAATGAAGCCTGGTTGCAAAGGGAGTCTGGAGATGAAAGGAGCCACTTGCTACCTCTCTTGGAAGTGACATTCCTTCGGGAAAAAACTCTCTCTCGTGGTGCGGGTCTCGTGTTGCTTCCCATGGAAGCCCCTTTGTTAGGCAAATATTTAGCTTTCGTTTAGTTTTTGTATCATTGAGATCGGTGCAATCGTTATGAAGGAGATGCAGTTTGAATGTCGATAACTTTAGTTTTGAGAAAAACGATATTTTTTGCTTCTCTGTGTATTTATTTGCTTGTTTTTATGACATAATGAAAAGCCAAAAAATAGACCTGCAAAGTAATATAACTTCGCTAAATGAAGCTAAATGAAGCGAGTGTCAAAACACGGCTCAGGTTGGGCAGCGCGACGTCTTACTTAGTCAAGCTCTGAGCTGCTACTGACTGACTGCCACTGACTGCCCTGCGGCATTCCTGTCTATCACTGATGCGTACTAGGTCCACAGGTTGCCATAGATCGCATTAGATATTATTATTTCATAGCTAAAAGGAAATTACCACCGATATACTGACAATATCATTACATTATACGAAAAATGTAATTTGACTATGATAGGGTTACTGTTTTGTTTATAACTCCTAACTGTGGCGAACTTTTAAATAAAACTTTCTGAGAAGATAGTCAGGATATGTATGATGCCATATATAAAATATCCCAGAAAATTTGATTTCCGATTTTTTCGTCAAACGCTCCCCTTAAGACAAAGACAACTGCGAAGGTGGAGAGAGAGGAGCCGAAGGTTGAAAAGTCTCAGGAAACAGATCCTTAAGAAAAAAACCAGAGTCTGATAATCAGAGGAAGAAGACGAAAGAAGTTTCTCTTCATACAAAGGCTGTGACGAAAGAGGATGTTCTTCCGCAGCTGGCGGGTCTTGAGTGAGTGGTGAAAGTAGTTCCGATTCGCCGATATGTAAGCGGGAACTCCCGCGAACGAATAAGTCGTCAACTAGAGTACGTATAGTAAACATAAAAAATGTGGAACGCTTCAAGATTAGCGTGTCATCCTTGCTCAGGGGCCATGCTAATCTTCTCTGTATCGTTCCAATTTTAGTATATATACTGCCGAAGCAAGTACTGGCTAAATTAAGAAGGACATCAGATGTTGAAGCGGGTAGTTGTGCGACATGATGAACAACTGGAGCGGCGTCAACACAAGACTTGAAGCTATACGGCGAAGCGAGCGCGGAGCGTCATGGCGTGACGCGCGAGAGGCTCCGTGGCAAGTACTAGAAGAGAGTCACAGGCGCGCGCCGAGCGTCAAGGTGAGGCGCGCGTGAAGCATGAGAAGCGCACGAAGAGCAAGACGCGCTCCTGGCGCGAGACAAGAGAAAAGTCCAACACCTCAACTCGGGGAAGACGAATAGGAAGCCACTAAACACTCTCTCTAGACGACAGACGAGAAGCCCCAAAACATCTAGCAGACGAGGAAGACGAAGGTGAAAGTCTGTACCTCTTAACAGGCAGATTCGAATCTTGAAAGGTTCATGAGAGCATCCAGCTGTTGTTGCAAACCCAACAAAATCTTACGCGTTGGAGAAGCCACTCTCTCGGGAGAAGGGCTGAACCTGAGAGAAGGAAAGGGGCGAGAGACGTATACTTCCTTCCACAGGGGAAGAAGCTCTAGCCCTTGCCTTAGCGCGACAGGGGGGTCGAGTAGCGTCATCATTCGAAAAACACTTTATTCTCTTCTGCAGAGGAATATCCACGCAACTTTCGGGGAAGAGTACAAACGTCTAGAGGAAGAGGACGTGAAGCGTCCTCTCCTCTAAGCTTCTCTTAAGAGGGCGAGAGTCCAACCGAGAGCTCCAACCCCGAGGCGGGGAGGACGTGTCGGAGGACGAGAAGCAATCCTTCAGGATGCGTGCCTGAGCACGATCCCTGGCAGCCTGGGTAGCGTCATCAGGACCTGCCGAAGGGACGCCAGATCGGTGGGAAGCCCCCGTAACCCTCATGCGGCTTTCGACATGCCCCCTCCCTGGTCCTGGGAGTTCGACAGAGGTCCAGGCCTAGAGGCATTATAGGGCCGATCTGACGCCCCCTCCACAACACTAGGGGCACTAGCACTAACACTATGCGTTTGAATTGCATTCACTTTAGTTTCAAGAGCACGCATTGACTCCACACGAGAGCCAGGGAATTACCTTCTGCAGCAACAAACTACAGGTTTAGTACTAAAATTTACTACAGGGTTACTAGTAGGAGAAAACCCTGACTGTCCATCTAAGGATGCACTCTAGGAGGAAGATTACCTCAGCCTATCACGCTCCAATTTAAGCATATAGGCTTCATATTTCTTCCACTCACCCTCAGACAATCCCACACATTCATTACCGATTATCATAGAGCATTGAACACCCTTACATATCATACATAAAGAGTGAGGAACTATCAAAGTCTTCGATAGCCTCACCTTACATTCACCCAAGCTACAGACTCAATAGCTAGAGGTAAGACATCTTAATTATAAGAAAAGTCAAAAGCAAAATAAAAAACGGTCCACAAAGAGCGTATGCCAAGTCACAGATCCAGTCGAATACCAAAAAACAACCAAAATACTTAAGTGACAACAAATTTCGAAATCCAAATGGCGGAGGAACTGACAACAGGTGTTGACAGTCCGGCGACAGAGAAAATCTGAATAGAAAATGGGAGTGGTTCCTGATACCCGCCTCCCAGCGGCGGGAATGGGTACTAACCACCTGCCCGGCCACTGCGTGTGCCGCGAGTTTTGAAATTCTGTCGGACTTCGGAGAATACAGCTATATATATATCTGGCAGGTAAGTCTCATGAACAAAACCAGTCTTAATCATTAGGTTTTAAGGAAGGTCGAGTTTAAGGGTTTAAATAGAGGCATACTTTTGAATACATTAGCATTACATTACATTACATTTAATCGGACAATGAGAAATCTAGATTTAAGAAAATACAGGCTTCCTTAATGTCCAGGTTAAGAGAGAGATGCAAACCAGAATGTCTTAATACGGATATTAATGTGAAGCAACACCCTTTAATAACATGAACAGACAAACCTTTAGTGTAGTGCAAATTAGTAAAGAACTTCAAGCTCTAAAGACTGACCACAGTCTCTCATACAGTGCATTAGTTGACTGCTTCTAAAATTAATGATTGCTCTTCTCCACTCCTTGGGAAAACCTCTTCTTCACAATACTGTAGACAATCACGAGTATCCACACGGTCAGCTGAAGCAAGGAAGGTTCTGGTGAAATCTCATGCATCCAGGGTGCATGAGAAGATCTATCCTTAGCGGTTATGGTCACAGGAATTCTATCAGCCGAGACAGAAAATTTGGAACCATTTCCTGTATGGCACCTATGCATGAGTCACCAAGGTTATGTGCGAATTCGCTGTTAGCCAGAATTTGTATGAAACCTTTGAATCATAGCCAAAGGGGGAAAGTTTAGAGGTGCAGATAAAACCAGTCCAACAGCATGTATGTACTGCCCGAGCTTTTGGATCCTGAACTGGCAGACAAACGTAGAATCTTGTGGCAAAGAGATCTAGAACTCCCACTGAACCTTGCCGACTTGTGGATGCAAAATCCATTCCAAAGACGTAACTTGATCCTTCTGCTTCAGCTGATCTGCTACACTTTATGGCACAAGTGAGGAAAACAGAAATATTCCTTCCTTCCACCCAGGTGAAAATGCAACTTGATCAGGAACAAAACTGAATTTGTGCCTCCTAATTATTATTATTCAGAAGATGAAACTTATTACTATGGAACAAGCCCACAAGGGCAATAGGCTTGAAATTCAAGCTTCCAAAGAATGTGGTGTTCATTAGGAAGAAGTAAGACAAGGTAGGGGGAAATACAGAAAGAAGAGAACCTACTTACTTAGAGAGAAAATCTATTAAAATGCAAGGAGAATAGTATTAGGGTAGCAATGTATTGCACCTTCGCTTGAACTTCTCAAGTTCCAATTGCACGGCATCCTCTGGGAGGTTGTTCCACAGTCCAATGATGTGAGGAATAAAGGACCTCTGGAACTGAGAACTTCAACAGTGAGAACACATTTACTGCATATTGGTGGTGCTGATCAGCAAATCGGGTTGCTCTTGGCAAGTAAAGGGGAGCAGGGATCAAATGTGGGTGTGGAAGATCTCTGTTGAAATACAGCTTATGGAGAAGTAACAAACAAGAGACCATCTATTGATGGTCAGAATCTTAACTGCTACTATAGGAAACAGAAACCTACCACCACAAACCATTCTACGAGATAAATCTCTGGCAGAAGCAGATATCCACACCAGAGAACAGTATTCTAGTGAAGGAAGCACAAATGAGCTTAAAACAGGTTGCACTAATTTTATCACTGTCATAAATATATAAGGACTTACGAACAATACCTAACTTTAGTGCAGCATTTGCTGAAACTTACATTAGATGTTTCTCAAAAGTTAGATGTCAGTCAAAATATACACCTAGAATAGTTAAAGCTTCAGACTCATTCAGCAAAGTTCCATCCACCTGAAGGGGAGGACAGGGTGAGAAATCTGTACAAGATTTGCTAATCAATACTGGAGTTCAGCCTCATACCCCACTGATTACTCCATTCCCTGATCCGGTCCAAGTCCTGGTTGAAGCTGAGGGCAGCTTCATTTCTCATAAGTGGAGACTTGACTGTTCATCACTGGCATACTGAACAATCTTGTTTTCCAGGCCAACAACCATATCACTTGTATACACTAAAAATAACAATGAACCAGGAAGACTACCTTGTGGAACTCCAGACAAAATAGGTCCTGGTTCACTAGAGATCCTGTCTACAGCAACTCGCTGCTGCCTACCTGTAAGGAAATCCTGAGTCAACCTCAAACATATCCACCCACTCCAAGATTCTTTACTTTAAAAATAACTGCCTTGTGATTTACTAAATACAAAACAGCACTAAAGTCTATCTGAATTACTCTGCACTCAAACCCCTTATCAAGGTTCCCTTGCAACTGGCCTGTCAAGTCTAAAAGAGCATTGCAGATACCTAACTGCTTCCTATATGCATATTGGCTCTCGGCTAACAATCCTTTAGATTACACATACTTATATAGTGCCTTAAAAATAAGTTTTTTCAGCAACTTTGGAGAGCACAGGAATAGAGATTGTCCTGTAGTTACAGCAGTCTGCAGATATGCAGCTCTTTGGGACAGGCACTGTATTACTAAGCTTGCACTCATTTGCAAAGATACTACATCAACGTAAAAATCTATAGAATCTTGGATAATTCCTTCAAGTTTCCTCTTCGAGGAATTACTGTACTGTAATTTCTCTCGGCTGTCTGGTAGGTTCTATTCGCTGCATGGTGAGACTCAACAAAAAAGGTTAATTTTCGAACGATTTTGTCTCAATGCATTGATTTTGGTGCATTTGTCATGGTAATTCTTTCAAGTTTCCTCTTCAAGGAATTATTGTAATTTCTCTCAACTGTATGGTAGGTTCTATTCGCAACATGGCAAGACTCAACAAAAATGGTTAATTTTTTAATGATTTTGGTTCCATGCATTGAATCTGGTCTGTTTGTCATGGTAGGCTTGTCTACATGTATCATCAAACCATGGCTGGTCATCTGTCCTAAATCTGATGACCTTTCTAGGGATATACCTTGTTAAAATAGCCATCAGTATTTCATTTAACTTCTTCTTGGGATCAGGATCTAATATAGCATCTGAAACATTAAGTGCCTGAAAAGATTCAATAATGCAATCCCAATTGGCTCTGGATTTTAGCCAGACAGTTTTTCCAATAGTGGCATTGGGAATATACTGATTGAGATATATCTCAATGGTGCAATGATCAGAAGTGCCTGTATATTCACAGACCTTGGACTTCACAATAGCTGGAACATCTGTGAATGTGAGGTCTAATCTATTACCAGAAATGTGTGTGGGTTCCTCAATTAGCTGGACAAAATCGGAGGATACACAGGACTCTAGAGCAGACTGGCCATGTTGATCTGTGGAACATGAATTTAGCAACTCACTGTGCTTTGCATTACAGTCTCCACAAACAAACATTTTGAATCCTGTGACTAAGCCAAACTGATCCTTTCCCATAGACAGTCATATATGAATTGACGATATCTGGATTGCAGAGAACAGAACTATGTAAACATTCTAGAACTTACTGAAAACTTTAAACTAAATAAATAAAGAACTTCATGGCAATTACACTCCAAATTTTTCTGACAATAAATAGGTTGTCCAGACTTGATTCATTCAGCCACATCTTGCACATGTGGGATGTTACAATGGTAAATAAAGCCAAGGCCATCAAAACCCTGGGATTAAAAACTCAACCTTTGACTTGTTACTACTTACGAGAGTCTCAGATAAAAACATCAAAATGTAGTTATGGGCATGACCCTGGATATCAAGAAAATTTGACCTTAAGCCTCAAATATCTGAGTAAAATACTTTGCAATTGATCTTACTGTAATGAGTAACAGGCCCAGGGTTCAGCTCCACATCTCCTGAAAGATCAACGTCTCCTGAAAGAATTAAAATTAACAGTATAAAATCTGTATTGAAACTAATAAATAGACTTATAACACCAGTAACATTGTAAAATTCAACAGAACAAAAAACAAAACCATCAACAACAACAGAATTTCCATGTCCAAAAATTCTGTTGAAAGTATAAATAAATGTCTTATGTCCTCGAAAAAAAGGGCAAATGAAATCCACCAGGTTTGCCACAACAAATGGGGGAGGACAGTCAGGATGGATTTAGAAATAAAATGCTCAACGGGAAAAGATCAGGTAAAGATGATGGCACTTCCCTGATAATCCACCAAGCAACTTTTGCTTTCTCATCAGCCTACACACTTTTCGAAAAAAGAACAGCAAAGTGAACGAAAAATATGATAAATGCCTGATTGTAACCTCAGGCAAGGGAACTCAAAACCCAAGACCATGGAAGGCCAAGGCACAATGGGTATGGCACAGTCCAAGGTTGGAGAAGAAGGCTTGAATTCCGAGTAACCTCTTAGAGGGGTTGCCTATCAAGGCTATAGAGTTCCTTTTATCCACTGGTTTGATTTTGGAGTGTCCTTCTCCTAGAAGAGTTGCCTGCCAAGGCTAGTCTCTCTTCTACCTTAAAAACAATGCTGATAAAACTAAATAAAAACCATTATTATAATTATGGTACTTTAAGCCCACGGGCAGAAAAGATTACAGCAGATCTATTGTGCAATATTTTATAATAAAGTTTTATATATACTTAGCAAGTAATTACATAGCTATTAGTTTCATTTATTCGCTGCAGCTTAAATTTGAATTTTGTGGTAGCGATACAGATGTTCTGAATAGGTAACTAGTCTCACCCATTAACATGAAAGTCAGGAATGACTTAGCAGATAATCCTCAGTCTGTATATACTTATGTCCATCAGAGGGGAGGAGGGAGGGCTCTGATCATGTAATTACTTGGTAAGTATAAATAAAACTTTATTTTATTATAAATATGTAATTTTTATATAATTAACAAGTAATCACATAGCTGAATCCCACACTGACGGGAGGTGGGTTACATGGACATATTCTACTCTAAAACATTAAGTCACGTAATGAATTAGAAATAGAAAAGTTGCTAGCACTGAAAACAATGCTTGTCGTTCCTTTTTAGTTAAGAGAGTCTGCAGAATAAACTGCCTCTGGTTGGTTCTCAACTTAACCTGTAGTAGCGCGGCAGTAAAGCTGAGGGTCACCTCTACTAAAGAGGGAGCTTTGTAGCGGAGGAGTACTCCGATTGCTACCACAGCATCAGTGGAAGTTATGCAGTCAAGGAATTATCCAATGGCTAGCAGAAATTTAAAGGTGCCCTTGTCCTGGGTGCAGTACCTTTATAAAAACAACCAGATTATGTTGTCACCTACACTTAAGTAAAACCACAACCCATCAACTAAGCGTGCTGGGTGCTCTGGTTACATTATAACCCCCGCCCCGGTTCCCCAAAATTCGACAGTTCACTACAAGGTGAACAGGCAGTAGGAGAAAATCCTATGCTTCCTTCCGTGACACCATGCCAGTAACTAAAAATTGCAAGGTACTGTGAAAATTTTAAACACTATTTAAACTCCCTCAAAATTATGAGAAACGGAGAACGATCATACTACCAGTAGGCTGATTGTTGAATGGACGTAAGGGACATATAGCGTTTGAAAGCTGACGAGGTAGAAGCTGTTCTGACAGTTTAAGCTTTCACTATAAGGAGGAACATTCTTATCCTAAATCTGAGTGTCTCATAAGATAAAGTCCATTAGGATAAAGGGCAAGATGTTCTAATCAGAGGACGAGACGAACTCTTGCCCTAACTCCCTGGGTTACGGATGGCCCGGGACTTCAGGCTTTTTAAGCAATACACATACCATACAGCTGGAAAAGAGAGCTCTCTATTCCTCTTCAGAGACAGTGAGCGCTTCTGGCTCTAAGAGAAGGTGCTGACGCCAGGTTGCAGTTGCCCCCAGGAATTCTAAACAGAGGGGGAAAGTAGTTCTTGCCATTACACCATAGGTTCTGGAAGGCCTTCGAACCTGAACATTCAAACTGGATAGAAAACTTTAGTCTTCCTCAGAGCTAGTGAGCGCTACTGAATGCTCAAAGCAAAAGCTGATGTCATAGCCAAAGCTGGTACTGGGCTATTGTTGATGCCAGGAGAGCAGGGTGCCAGATGAGCTGTGAGCTCAGGTGTTGTCTGGCACTCTTGGAAGACACACATGTCTATAAAATTCCTAAAAGAGAAAGAAAACAGACAAGGTCTTGGCTGTGTCCTGGACCTTAGACTAAAATCCAAGGAGAAACAGGCAAACCATGTCTCCTTCCTTGTTTGGGTATGTCAGGAATTTCAAAGGAAACTAAGATAGGGATGCCAACAAACTAGGTCTCCATGCTTACACATGAGTTATGCATAGTTTGATATCCTTTAATGGGGTAATTGCAAAAAAGAACACGGACGTCTTGCAGAGGAGACGTAGGGCCTGAGATACTAGCTTTGGAAGTCGATCCCCAGGTCTGGAAGATGAGGAGAGAAGATTGACTTCCACATCTTGCAATGGTCTCTGCAATACATCTAAAAAAGATCTTCAAGTGATAATCCTCTGGACAGTCCGGAGTCTGTCAGGAAAAGATCTGACTACCTTGGTAGATCTCATGAAGCGAGGTTGTCCGAGAAGAGACAGTGGGGGAGGATCCTGTAGAGTCCGCTCACAACTGAGCAGGTTCAAGGACCACGGGTTAAGCGGACAATGTAAATTGGAGTTAGCCTGAATGTCACTGCTCCTTGACCATGATGAAGGGCACAGAGAGGTGGTCTGACAGATCCGTCTATAGAATGGGGGCTGTTCCACATGCTATAGGGATGGTATGGACCATAAAAGGAGGAAAACGAAGATTCCTTGAAGAGGCAAACTGCTCCAAGACAGGTCTGTCCCACAGATTCCACAGATCCCAGCAGCCGGGGGATCAACGGTCCCCTTCTGATGTCTCAGTACGTCTGATAGGGCTTTAGTTCTATGAACTGACCAAGTGACTAGAAGACCTGATTGATCTGTCCACAGAAACAAGGCTCTTTCTTTAGAGGTGGGGAGATGTGGGGTAGAGTCTTGTTTACATAAAACATTAGAACTATGGTCTAGTCTGAATGGTTACCACAATCTAGGAGTACACTAAGGTCAAAAAGCATTGCAGTTATGTGAAGAAACTTCCAGCTCTATGAGAAGGAAGTGAAGGACCCGTCTTTCTGGGGACCATGCCCCGGAAAAACCCCAGTTCCCTAAGAAGACTACCCAACCTGTAACCGAAGCACTGCAAAAAAAACCAGGGCTAGGTTCAAGAGTGAAGGAACTTCCTTCCAAAATACTATGTTTGGACAACTATAAGTATTTAAATACAAGAGGAACAAGAACTCCAGAGAAAACTTGTGCTGTCAGGAGTACGACATCTGGCAAGAACAAGCAAGGTTGCTTCCTGCATCTCTAAAATCCATTCAATAACCATGAAGATTGAAGGAAGAGGCTGTCTGGGTCGTCCTCTACCCAATGTGGGGATGCCTCACGTTGATGATCACGTAGACTCGCAGTCAAAAGAGCAAACTAGTAGAAGGACGTGCAGGATCACAGACAACCATGTGAACTAGCTGCCAACTCTGCAGACTTTATGACAGCCAAAAAACTGAGCTTGATAACGCTTAGCATGGACTTGACAATACCCTCATACAGAGCAAAGACATGCAGAACTATACACAGAAAAATTCTGAAAAGTTATAACGGCTCAAAAAATTCCATAACTGTATGAACCTGGGCCCTGGAACTTGTGCCATGCTTACGGAGGTGGCTGCCAAGCACTAGAGATATAATGACGAGTTCTCTACAGCAGGTACCAGGCGCTCGGATGAATGTGACAGGCACTAGGAAGTGGCGCTAGGAGCTCAGGAAAGGGTCCAGGTAAACAGAAATTGGCACCTTACAGGAAAGCTCGTTCAACAAAGAACGATACTGCAAGAAGACCATGAGAAGAAGGTAGCTTTTACCATTGACAGGAAGTAGAGAACAGCAACTGACAACATGTAAATCTTCAGCAGAGTGAAGAGCCAAGAGGGTTGCGGCATTCAGTCTTCACCTGAAACCTTGGAACTGAATGAAAATTGGAGGACACATTGCAAAAGTCCTATTAGGTCTGTCCAATCTGGCCAACGACTCGTGGGCACCAGAGTTAGAGTAGGTTCACTACTAATGTCCCAAGCACAAAAGTGGGAAAGAGGGCAAAACTCTCGGATCGTCTGAAAGCATAGAATCTTTGCAGACGGAAAAACTCGAAAATCCGAGAGATGCAACTGAAAGTTGACAGGAGGACTCTGCCCAGTGCTCCTGGTGTCAGTCTAGAAAATTTGTACTAACAACAATCTTGACAAATTGAGGGAAGACAAAAGACACTTGTCTTGCTCCTTTTCCACAAAAGCCAAGTTTTCAACCTTGACAGATGCTTGGATGACTAGGAAATAGCCCAAAGGAGGGAGCTTCCTTCAGCAATTCAACAACTCTGACCCGTAAGTCTTGTCCACAGGTAGACTTGGTCCCTGTTCAATGGGAACTGGCGCATGAGACAGGACAACAGCGTGTTCTTAAAATTCAGGTGCCGAACCAAAGAGGAACTGGCGCTGGACACAAAAGGTTGGTGCTCGGATCCCTTGGATCCCACTACATGCTTGAATCCCTCCGATCCCACTGTACACTTGGATCCCTCAGATCCCACTGAGCACTTGGATCCATTGGATCCCACTGGACACTTGGATCCATCAGATCCCACTGGACACTTGGATCCATCAGATCCCACTGGGCGCTTGGGGTCTACTAGGCGCTCGTATCCCACTGATGGCTTGCATATCACTGTACACTAGGATCTCTCGGATCCCACTGGGCATTTGGATCCTTCGGATCCCACTGGGCATTTGGATCCTTCGGATCCCACCGGACACTTGCATCCATCAGATCCCACTGGACACTTGCATCCATCAGATCCCTCTGGATGCTTGGATTGCACTGGGCACTTTGATCCCATGGGACAACATGCTCCCTTTGGACATCCGGGATCTACCTGGTGTTTAGAGGCCATTGGGCACTTGGGAGCCACTGGGAGCTCAGTATACACTGGGAGCTCTGTCATCCCAAAAACTACAAGAGGGCTCCTGGTCCCTATGGTGCTTACAAGGGATCAAAGGAGTCTGGTCCTCCATTGCGAGCCTTTTCAATGGCCTGGAAGAATCCTGAAAATGCCAGCTACAGCCTTTAGACTCAGAGTCTGACCCACTGGAAGAAAAGTTGGGAGGGTCCAAATGTACACCTTCCCAGCGGTTATCCACTGGTACCTGGGAAATAGTGACAGGTTCGGCTGAGGGAGCAACTAACCATGGGCAAAAAATACCCCTTCCGATTCCCATGGACCCACAGTATGCCTCCTCCCAGGTTGAGGGGAGTGATAGGGGCCAGGTTTAGGAGATCAGATAGGGCTGGATAGCCACTTCCTCTCCACTACACATCCAGTAAAATGCCTTTCCAGTGGCTGTCTGTCAATACCTGGTACCAGCAACAGGCTCGACTGAGGGGTGACTACCCGTGTGTAACCCCCCAACCTCCCTTGGACTTCCAGTACCCCTCCTCCCAGGTTTTGGGGAGTTTGACAGGGACTTTCTGTCTAGGAGCAACGGGGGATGAGTAGACACCTCAAAGCCGAGCGCAACCAAAAAAGCACAATTTCTCTCCTTACTACTCTCTGTCCTTATACTTGTTCAGTTCTCTGCAAAGGAAAATGTAATATGATGTTCAATTAATTCTTTGAAGTGCACAGAGTACCATCATACAGACAAATTTCAACTCCTAACAAACATTATTTGAGATTTGCGGAGTTATACAGAATCATTACTGATAATATCGGTCCTTGTGGCGAACACGCTTACGTTTTATTATGCTACTCGATAAAGATGGTAGCAAATGCAAAGTTTACTTTATCACGTTACTATGCAACAATTTACATTATTACATTACTCGTTGTAAAGGCGATTTAAAACAAAGACTGTGAATTCAATACTGTAGAGGTATTCATTAGCGAAAAATCAGTTCAGAAGCAAACGTAAATATCGGTTCGAAAACGAACCAATGTTTACATTATAGTATGACACTTGGCAAAGGACAGTAAAAAAATTAAATGCAATTTTCACTGTAAAAGGGAACAATTGATATACTGGACACTATTTAGTAACAACAAAACAAGGAAAAAACTCATCCTGAAAGCTTTTGGCTGAAGCTTTGACTAGGTAGAGAATTCTCAAGTGGAATTTCTAAAAAATGTATTCATGCGTTTAAATTTAGAATATTGAAAACATATTCAACTTCACACTTTTTCGTTACTAACAATTATTTTCATAAAAATACAAGATATGGCAATATTTTCCTGTCAGGAAGTTGTAAACAATATGTTGCGCTGCCCTCGTGGCCGCTCAACAAACTAATGGCAGCTGATTCAAAATCGAGCCAAACCACAAGAGTTCCCAGACCACAGAATGACAGTTTTAAGAGGTTTGACTGTATTCCTACCTCCTAATTTAGATGATTAACTCTTGTCGACTAGACTCAGAAAGTTGTCAAGGAAGAGGAGCAACAGGCGAGTCCACTTGCCCAACTAGGGCAGGATTCCTGTAAAAACTTCAGGAAAAGCAACAGTGGAAATTAGCATCAAGCAAGTCTACTGACTGCAACAAATCTCCCTCTGGATCACTGCTAAAACCAAACTTGTCACCTCTAGGGTCAATGGAATCAGAGCCAGGTAAACAAAAAAGGTTTGTTATGAGGCATTCAGTGCCAGTCTCTATCTTCTCCGAAGCATCGATACCAGAAACAAGGCAACTGCAGAAGCCATGAGGCGACTTTGTAACAAATTCCACTGTTCCTTGCAAAATAAAATCTACATCTCACTTCAGAATATGGAGTTTTTCCTTACAGTGTAAGCAGGAAGGGTAAACTCACATAGTGCATAAAGCCAAATCTGTCAGCAAAGAATGAGCAGGTGTCACAGAATTACAATGGTCTCAAGCACTGAGACTCAAGAAGTGAGAAAAGAACAAAGTTCTTGCCACTCAACCTTTGCACTGAAATAAGTGCAAAGACTCGCCCAGGGAGTCAGAACATGTTCTATTCAAGCAGCGAACTCTAAGTTAGCAGTCTCCCGTATCAATGACATGGAGAATGATTGCCCATGCTGAAGGAGACTTAAGCAATACAATGTGGTGGCCAGTGCCGAATGAGACAACCAGCGCCAACGCCAAAAGCACCTGAAGCACCAATGATGTAGCCGGTAATGCCCAAGGAGAAGTTGGTGGCTGAGTGGCACTTGGTGCTAACGATGAAAGCATCTGAAGCACCAACAATATGACAGTTACCTTTGAGGCACTGGCGCCCAAAGAGGTAGCACCTGCTGTGGTGGCTGGCGCTAATGCTGAAAGTGCTTGAAGCACCGATGATGAAAGAACCTGGCTGAGAAGGAGCCAAACCTCAAAATGTGCAGGTTCAAAGCCTGTTCAGAAAAGGTAGCAAGCACTGATGCCATAGAGACCTAGTGCACCTGAAAAGAACTAGCAAATAAATGAAGAGACAGGAAAGGAACACATGGCATCCATGGAGAATGCCATCTCTGGCACTTTTACAATACCTGTGAGGAGTTCAAGGTGCAAAATAGGGAGATCTAGTAAGGAGTGGTGCCACCTGAAAAGAACGAGAACTCAAATTTGACGCCCGGCACAGTGTGGCACCAAAGGGGGCAGCAATCTAGAATAAGCAGACAGATTAGGCTCAAAATCTTGATCCCTGATGTGTGAATAAACGTCCTGCATATTGGGCTAATAACATGGCAACAGAATGGCAGACCCAAATGTTTGGGAGACTGAGAGTCTTGTGCCAAAAAAGCTCTCTCAAGAAGCCAACAAAGCACCTCAGAAATTGCTAGCACAAACCTTAATCAATCTCTGAAAAGCTGATAACTCTACCTTCTCTTCTTCAGCATCACAATCCATTCAGAAGCCTCATGCTCAACAGAAGGAAATCCTGGGGAAGAAAGGCCGGCGACATCAGAAACCCCTGCTCCCACAGATGAAGGGTATTTCAGCTCTGAAAATTACTTAAGTAGAAAATAAAACTGCTCCATACCACAAGAATAGTTGGCACTGTCTTGGGCCTTGGAAAAAAAGAATCATCTGTGCAAGAAACAGAAGCTTCCTGCACTCAACACTATCTTGCACTGACAGAGTTCAGCGGAAGGTAAAACTAAAACGGACAAATGAGCCAACATAAAAGAACCTAGAGAAAGGCAAGATAATCGGGTCTGTTCTACTACTGAGATAGTGGCAAGCAAAGAAAAAGGATCTGCTTGTCTAACAGGGGAATATGCCCATCATCAGCGCTGAAGAGGCAACTAAAAGTGACTAAAAGAGGCCTGAGAATATTAACCTCAAAAGCTGCTTCAGTGACTGGGAAGCAGTTTGCGGTGGCCACATTGTCAAATGTGGTGCAAAAAAAAAATGCCCAGAATGCTCGGGAGCAGCCTCAGGTGCCAAAGAGGGAGAATGAGATTGGAAGCACAACCACTCGATGAGAAGGGGAACTACAACGTGGTGCCTGTGCCTTGCACGTCACCAACAGCTATCAGGAGACAGAATAAGGAGAACATACGATCTCTTACTTTTGCAATCTATGCGAGCAAGTAGCACTGTATTACGAAGCCTCAAACGAAGAGAACACCTGAGAAAGGAAGGTGAATGTGGGGAACAAATGTGTTCATACAGCTGATCATGGCTACTTGCACAAACCTCCCTCACGTCAGATAAAGGGAGCGAAGACAAACCAGCATAACCAGATCACCCGGGAGACAGAGGACACAAATGCCTGGCAAACGCCCAAAGACAGGCAAGCTCCCCAAGTCAGGTGAGTGCCTGGAGTCAGGCGAGCACCCTGCGCCAGGTGTGCTCCCAGTCAGGTGAGACCCTGGAGTCAGGTGAGCAGCCAGCAGCATGTGAGCACCTGGTGTGAGGAGAGTTCCCGGTGTTAAGCAAGCACCTCGGAAAGAACACCTAATCCTCTTGCAGGGCCACAGGGAGATCCTGGAAAAGGATCGCTACACGTACTTGGCCTCCAGGAAGGGCATAGGGGAAATAAAATCAGATACTGAGTGAGTGCGCTTACCTTTGGGTGACCAAGCACCAACATATACGCAGCATGCACCAGGTTGGCCACAGGAAGACAATAAGAGGCACAAAATGCTTCCATTCCCAGACATATCCTGTTTCCCTGTACCTCCAACAGTAGGGAGAGCATCATTGGGCGTGGCTAAGGCATGGCTAACAAGAAGGGAGGGCACCGGCACTTTCACTGCTGGAAAGGAGTAACCAAAAAAGGACAATTAAATTAGGCCAGTGATGCCGCAATCGTTGAGGAGGTTACTTTCAAAAGTACAGTAACTCTAAAACTAGCTACAACAACTTATAATTTTGTCAAACCTCATACCTAGAATGATACGGGGAATTTTGAAAGGAGAAGAATTGATTTTGAAGAAGCATTACTAGGAAAACAGGGAGAGCAGGAAGAATCACTGTCTGACATTTAGTGAAAAGGTGAGAAACTCTTACTCCTATCTTCACTTCCTGTCCTAGTGCTGGAAGAATGTTTTTTCAACTTTCTTGTTATCTGCTTCTCTTATCTGTTTATACTTTCAATAAACACTTTGTCTCACCTGGCCAATCAATACACTGATCACAGTGATTATCAAAAGAATAATCCATTGTAAACTGAGGAGTAAAGCTGGGTATTACACCCTCTTTCCTTACAGACTCAAAAATAAGTTGTCTATTCTCTTTGGATGACATCCTAAATAATGACAAACATCATGAAAAGCCAAACCCAAAATCCAGAAAATAATTCAATTGGCAATCAAAATAAATAATACTCAATATGGAGTCATAGGGTGACGACAGAGAAAAAATTGAATGGTAAACAAGACACCAGAATTACCTGAAAGGGGTGGATCAATAGACAGTTTAAACTAAACGATTGTTAAATTTTTAATTATAATACACTATTGTCCTCCTGCCTGATGCAGGAATTTCAACTATCATAATTGACAGGTAAGATTCATTTCAAAAATATCTTTAATTCTGGATCAATGTAATAAAAAAAATGAAAATACCTACACCAATCATGTATGTATGTTCAAGGAAATATAAAAATTGTGTCAGTAATTACAAGCAAGCTGTAAAATACTACTCAAGACTACAACTTTAGCCAAGCAAAAAAAAAAAAAAGGCAATTATTGACCAATTACAGTTTTTTGGTGAATTCAAAACACACTGAGCAACTTCCATTCTATACCATTTGTCAGCTGGGGATTGTATTAATATATACAACCGTTATACCTTGTCCTACATACTACCTAAACCAAATCTGCAGTCTTATTATTCACTTTAATTTACAGTGCCCTGGGTGAGATTAGGTGGTGGGGTGGGGGGTAGGGGAGGGCCCATACCAGGTAAGGTCCCAGACATTATGTTAGGTTAGGTTAGGTTAGACCACACCCCTGAATTTTATTCATTATGTATTTTCCCCACCAAAAATCTCGGATACTCCTCTGAGGTTCCCCATACTTGTAGAATGAAAGGGGGATCTGGTACCTCTTCAACCTACTTGCTTTCTACTGAAACGTCAGATCATTCACAACACACATTTTAACATACGAACCGCAGTTTCGACCCAGGAATACCATTCTGGTTGAAGTAAAACTTTACCAAGAAACTATGAAAGAACATTAGTAATTATGGGCAAGTATAAAAGGTAGATCTTAGCCGGCTGTCCGCGGTGAGCTAGCCTATGGCAGTTGACGTTTTTCTATAGAACTTTACCTGCTGAACAAAAATTCAAGGTAATATTTTGGCGGCCAAAAGTAATTGAGCTGTAATTTACCTTAGAAATGTAGCCGACGGTAAGAGGGACCTGTTGGGAATCTGGGTTTTGGGTGGGTGAAAACACTTTCGAGAATAGCTAACTTGGGAAAAGGTTTGGGCACCTTACTGTTGTGTTTCCTGTTACATATGCCATTTGGAACACAAAAAACAAGCGTAAAAAAAAAGGCCGAATAAATGGACAGTGAGAGCCGTTCCAAAGACACTTTTCACGCATGCGTCGATTTACAGGGGAGCTTTCAGTTCACCCAATGCCCCTGACAGAGAGCGGTAGAACTATATGGTAGCTCCGCGGTTGCAACTGCCTTCTAACTTAACTTTTTCTACAGTTTTTTGGTTGCTAATTATGAATTTACCTTTAATTTTTGGCGCTTGAGTGTAATTAACCTGTGAAGTCCATCCAACAAGGGGTTTCCATACGCGATCTTCACAAGACAGAGCACGGGTACGTCTGTTTCAAATGGTTCATATCCCGTCCGGCAAGTGCAATAACTTGCTAACGTATGGGTACCCAACACCCCCCGGGCCAGTACTAAACACGGCGAAGGGACATTCCATTTGGCCGACAACAAACATGCACCGCCAGTATCAGAATCCCTAAAAGTGTAGAAAAAACCAGTTGAAAAGGTAAAAACAGGCACGGAGCTAATATATAGATTTACCAGAGTGTTTTTTATATGGAAGTGTTATTTTCTTGGGTAACTGTTATTTACCGCCACGTCTCTACGTAAGTCCTATGTCACTTTACCAACTTGTACTTTGTGCAGTACCGTAACCCCATCTCCCACCCCCCCGCCCCCGGCTGGACATATGGCTCCCTAGTGGTTACGTAACCCAAGATGGCAGCATTGTTTGCCTGTTAAGTTTCTTCACCCCCGGTCGCAAGCAACGGATAGTGTCCAATTGAGCTAGACTATGGCAATTGACATTTTTCTGTGTTGTTTTGCTTGCTTTACATGAATTCAGGGTAACATTTTGCTTGTAGGCTGCTGCTAAGCTGTAATTTACCCTTGAGCTGTATGCGACCCACACTACAGATGTGCAGTTTTCAAGGGTCAATTACATTTTAGTTACAGCCGACCGCCAAATTGTTATTTTAAATTCTTGTTCAGCACGTCAAATAACATAGGAAAACGTCAATTGCCATAGGCTAGCTCACCGCGGACAGCCGGCTTAGAATTACCGTATAAAATACTAACTGTGGCTATAGAAGTCGCCATTCTCCAAATTTTAAAGGTAATTCTATATATTAGCTCCGCCCTGTTTTTACCTTTTCAACTGGTTTTTTCTACACTTTTAGGGATTCTGATACTGGCGGTGTATCTGTTTATTGTCCGCCAAATGGAATGTCCCTTCGCTGTGTTTAGTACTGGCCCGGGGGGCTTGGGTACACATATGTTAACAAGTTATTGCACTTGCCGGACGGGATATGAACCATTCGCAACAGACGTATATACCCGTGCTCTGTCTTGCGAAGATCGCGTATGGAAACCCCTTGTTAGATGGACTTCACGGGTTAATTACAGGTTAATTACGCTCGAGCGCCAAAAATTAAAGGTAAAATCATAATTAGAAACCCACAAATTGTAGAAAAAGTTAAGTTAGAAGGCAGTCGCCGACGCGGAGCTACTATAGTTCTACCAAAATGGCTTACCATAACACTACTCAGGTAAAATAAGCTGTGGACACCTCATCCAGTCTGACAATCAGTTGAACTTAACCTTGGCCGTCAGTCTAGCCCAGGATAGATAGACTTCCCAAAATTAGGTTGTGTCCAGCACTTCCTAATATCACCACCAAATCGTGAAATATGCGAATACAAGAAGCTAATCCAGCAGAAGGTGTGAGACACATACAGTACCCGATTAACTACGGAAGTAACAAAAAACCAAAAAGGCCAACCACAACAGGACATTAAGACCAAAAACTCTTCTCTCGTTTCTAGTGATGCTGACGGAATTAGAAAGGGAATTAATGACCCTCCTCTTGAGATAGTTTACGCATAAAGATATACTATGATAATATATTTACAGCGGCTTACGTGTGACATACCAATATATGATATATTATCAACAATTTTCAAGTTCGTTGACAGCCGGACCCACACCCACTGACAGTGACCACTGTTGTTATTCGTCATGTTCCAATAATATTTTGTCCTGGTTCCTGTAATGAGAAATGAGCGACGCTTAATTTGAATTGTATCACTTTTATCATGTTTTGATT
This sequence comes from Macrobrachium rosenbergii, assembly GCA_039081455.1. NCBI lineage: Eukaryota > Metazoa > Arthropoda > Malacostraca > Decapoda > Palaemonidae > Macrobrachium > Macrobrachium rosenbergii. The sequence continues at coordinate 204,646 of JANJGK010001283.1, forward strand.
AATATCTCTATTAAATAAATATAATATAAAATAATATTAACAACATAATATTTTATCCTTGTAAAACTTGAAAATATAATGATTAGAATACATTTTGTTTTTATAACAAAATACTATATCATCAGATTTTCAGGGCGAGTTCGAAGCAAACGTAATATTTCATATTAATTAAGAAAAAAGTTATAGAGATATTTAATAATACCAGTACTACATTAAACAAGCAATGTTTATATTAAAATAGAAGTTTTATGTTTCATAAACAAAATTTACGCTTTTAGTATTATTTACATTATTAACGAATGCCGACCTTAAAGGACACGATTGCAATACAGAAAAGGGGATTACTATAAAAACCAGAATTATTTATCTATTACAGTAAACACAGTTCCTTTACACACTTTTACGTTTAGTATTTTTCAAGAAATGATCAGTAATAAAATAAGTATACACTGTATTCTGACCTACGGTATATCCTCAGAACCTACTTATATATATATATATATATATATATATATATATATATATATATATATATATATATATATATATATATATATATATATATATATATATATATATATATATATATATATATATATATATATATATATATATATATATATATAACATTTTAGCATGTATTTATGGGATGACGTTGCTAGCCCTACATACTCTAACGTGGATGTTCAAACAACACGTGTGCTGACAGCGTATTTCAGCTTTTGACGGTTACCTTTCCAATTACAGACCAAACCTAGCATTGCTTAACAGGTCCACACTCTGCATTGTTTTCCACCTCTCTTGCACTCATTGGTGCTTCCTGGACATCCCGACCCTTCCTTTCCAAGACCGCTTGCACCCCAACTCCCCAGACTTTCCTTCTAAAAGGTCTTCCTCTCCTGTTTTCTCCTGTCACATCCCAGTGACACCTTCCTTCCTTTCACCCACCCGTCCTCCCTCGTTCTCTCCACATGGCCAAACCATTATTTGTCTAAATTTCATTTATTTCATTAAGTAGCCATGTAAAATTAAATACAACAAATTGCAGTTTTCACTTCACCAGCCAATAACAGCTTGAACTTGTTTCTAAAAGGTTTACCGAGACTGGAATAAAACAGATGAAGGACAAACAATAAGGAGGGATTCGAAGTAAATAAAAAGTAAAGCAATTTATTCGAATATATTCGTACGTACATACTTGTATACACGCTGTCATGGAGATTACTTGGTGACTGTTGATAGACATCCAAGGAGAATCCTAAAAAAAATAGAATAGCAACATTGCAATATGCTTAATATATGTCTCAATTCTGCACCCCCCTTATCTCAAAAAGAAACTGTAGTATCAAGTAATTAAATTTTCCTATGAACAATTTATAACTGTGAAAATGCATCAGATAGTAGAAATAATGAAATAATATGGAAAGAAACAGAATAAATTTGACAGAATAAGTAATAAAACTCTGTTTGTAATTCAAAACTGTGTATCGAATTTAAACTTGGTTCCTGAGTGATACTTAGAGAGTACATATATAACATTTTCTGATGTAATTTACTGCTACCGTGAAAAAGATTAAGAATTTTGAGGCCTGCATGTAAATGTTCGAAATACTGTGATGACTAAGTAATGCGATTCACGGAATAGGCACGTCCAGTCTAACGGTGAGGGAGGCTTTTAAAATGTGACCACAATCTCACCATTCGCATCTCAGCAATAAGCCTAAGATGGGGGATAATGTGAAGCCAAACTAAAACCTCCTCCTTCGAAGACGAAAGGGGAGGAAGGACGAAAAGTCTGAATACTTGTTAATATTTCCACCTTTCCTTCTCCAGGACATCCAGTCCTCCTGGTGGCGTTCTTGCCGCAAAACTTTTTGAAGAAGAAGAGTAAACAGATCCAAGGTAAAGTAACACGCCTTTCTTGACATAGTTTGCCTCTCAAATAACCTTCGTTGGAATGCACATATAAACACGGCTTGAGTTTCTTTCTTAAAGGTTCTTAGAAAAACTTTTGAGGGGACGCATCAGGTCTGAGGAATGTTTCCAGGTGTTTAGGAAAGGCAAACATCCCTCTGGATGATCTTAAATTGATGCAGAAAGCCTTCATCCTTCGTAGGTTTCAGCTGGCTGCAGGTTCCGAAGAGTACCAGTGAGGTGCTTAACAACAATAATTTTTTTGAAAACGGATCGCTTGTCAAAAGTACATGAATGAAACGAGAACAAGGTTAAAAAGATGTATAAAAAGATGACATGACACTTAGTTAGATGATTAGTGGCCTTAAAAAGGAAGCAAATGAAAAATGAACTTACCTCCAATTAACTTTTTTTTTTTTTTTTTTTTATCTAGTAACAGTGAACTTGCAAGCAGTCGGAAACTTAATGTTGGTTGGTCAAATGCTATGTGTCCTAATATCATCTTTATATTTCATATAATTACTCGATATTCCGAATAAAGGCTTATTTGATAAGCCAGATTTCATCATTGGATATGTGGCATGCCTGTGAATAATGCTACCAAGAGAGACACTGAAAAGGAATCGATTCTAGTATTTTACTGGTATTTTCAGTGATAACAGTTGTTTTTCTATTATCAATGATATCATTAAGTCTATCAACAATTAATTTAAGCAAAATACTTATATTCTTATTCATGTGATTTTCTAAGCCCATTATATGTCTAAGATTTATGGGATTATTATAAAATCTTATATGGTTTGCGGGAAAGGTAAATTGCAAGAAGATACCACTTTTTATGACTTAACAGATTCTCATGATGAGATTAAAACTTGAGCATAGAAGCTTTTGCATGAAAAGCCAAAACTACTACTAGCCTTATCTACAAGCAGTAGCTTATGTTTGCTTTGAACATCCCTAATCTTATTGTTCAAATTGAAGAAACATGCAAAGTTATTTGAAGTGATACTAACTTCAGTTATAATAGTTCTGATTAGTATTTTTGATTATTCTGCAAATTTTCTAATATTTATTTTAAATTTACATGAGAGTGTTAGAGTTTATACACACACTCTGTGTGTGTGTGTGTGTATAAAAATGGATGCATGTATGTATGCATGTGTGTGTGTATGTTCCACATACACTCTGAAATGCATTGGTCAATTTCAACCAAACTTGGTGTACATATGACTTACTATCTCGAAAAGAACACTGTGGGGGTAAGACATCACTGGCACCAAAGGCGGGTGGGAGTGTGGGAAGGGGGCGACATGTAAAAATAACCAAAAATTACAGATATTAGTGTCTAATCCATAGTTTTCGAGGTCGCTGAGATGAATAGTGACACCCCCAGTGCCCTTCAAGTCCAAGTTCAGCCCGATAGGAAGTGGGGGTGAGAAGGGGTGGGAAGGGGGTGACATGTAAAAATAACCGAAAATGACAGATATTAGTGTCTAATCCAAAGTTTTCAAGGTCGCTGAGATGAAAAGTGACACTCCCGATGCCCTTTAAGTCCAAGTTCAGTCCGATAGGAAGTGGCAGTGAGAAGGGGTGGGAAGGGGATGGCATGTAAAATAACCAAACACGACAGATATTAGTGCCTAATCCACAATCCATTCTTTCAGTTAATAATTATTAATATACAACAGGTGAAATGATGAAGACTCTAGAACCTGAACATAAACAATGATTACGAATATTCATGTGGGTGAAAAATTGCAGACCCAGATTTCCATTGCCTTGCACCACAAGACATCATAAATCTCATTAAACATCTCAATATTGGATGAAAAGGCCGGTCCTGATAACCTGTTGTGAAACTCTGAGTTCTTTGAGAAGTTCTTCGTTCTAAGGTCGTCAATATCTCCCTGGAAGCTTACTGAAAGACCCATCAATTTTCTGTTCCCTGGGGAGTATCACTTTAAAATGCCCTCAAAGGAGAGCGACAGGGACAGGGAGGGATGTGCAGAAACACATGAAAGGAGAGATTGGGTGTATTGTTAAGGAAACACGGGATCGAGATCCAGGAGGAGGAGGACTGGAGTGGCCGACACACCTAGACGGAAGGATAGGAATATAGGAATTAGGCCAAAGGCCTCTAAGGTCATTCAGCGCTGAAAGAGAAACTGAGAGCAGAAAGGTTTGAAAGGCGTAACAGGAGGAAAACCTATCAGTTGCACCACGAAACAATTATTAGGAGAGGGTCGATAGCAAGGTGGAAGAGAGTATGAGGAGAGGTACAGTACAAGGAACAAAAGGGGTTGTAGCTAAGGGACAAAGGGACGCTGCAAAGAACCTTAAGTAATACCTACAACGCAGCGCGTGAGGCGCACCGACAGCACTAACCCCTTCCGGGAAAACGCGCCTGGAGGGCTAGACTAAAGTTATGTGAAGAAGAACAACATGAATTAAGAGACTTCATCCTCTTCTTTAACAGCGTTGTAGTAGAATCGTAGTGATGTAGTAACGAGTGGGATCCTTTTAATAACACAACCACTTCTTGAAATTCATGTCACTCCTTCGAAAACAACTGTAGAGAAACGATGCAGTGATCCAGGGAGCGTTTTCCTTTCCCCTGACCCAGCATGAAGGATTCTTGATGTTTATTCATTCGACGTTTATTCAAAGGCAGAATTCAGTGTGGTGCTTATCGTCCTATAATTGAAGAGAGAAAACTTTTTCTTAACTTCACAATTGTCAGGAAGCCAGTTGCAGCTAATTCAGGCGAATAATAATTCCCCTCTCATCTTATCTTTGAACTGAGGTTACTTAAGACAAGGGGATTAATGAAGGACGTACTTGAGAAGTTGAAAATAATAGATCATAGTGACATATAAGGAAAACCATATTACACAAAGAGTGAAAACTCTCAGATAGAAAGTCAGATTTTGCCAGGCCCTTCAATTCACGAGGTCTTGTCTTCTCTCGGTTCCAATTTTTGGCGGTTGATAAACCACATCATTCCCGAAAATCTTCGTAGCACTTTCCTGTCTGTAGGACACAGGGACTTTGCAAAATCATCGATCTCCGTCGTAATAGGATCTTGCTTATTGAGTATGACCCTGGTATCCCAGAGCTGCTTTACAAAACTTATTTTTGAACGCTTACATTCAAAATTCATTTCGACTTTCTTCTAAGTAAGAGTCTTATATGCTTGTCAAAGTGTCACTATAATATCTGCTTACGGCAACATCAAATTCAAAGCAAAGCAATCTATACCACATTTATGAGACTTTAGAGTTCTCTGCAAATTTGAGAGGGATTCTCCACATTCTGAACCAAATGTCACGATGGCTTGAGAAGAAAAACTAGTTTTTTTTATATAGATATTCTTGAATTAATTCGGTCAAGTATTACTGAATTCGGGGCAGTGGGTACATTTATTTGTTTTTATTGATGAAGCATCATTTATCAGAGCTAATTTAGTTAATTTATTCGACACTTCCTGAAGCCTTTATTCATACAAGGGTATGAATAAGAATGCGAAGGAAACTGAAGTCAGGTGGAAATGCTAAATGGTTAGTATGAGGGTAAAAAAAAATGAGGAATACTGGAAGGGACTAATAACACATGCAGACGGAAAGGTTAACGATCCGTGCGTTCGCGATAAAGAGACTCATTCATCAACCGTCATCAATAAATGGTTTAATTCAAAATGCAGAATTAGGTAACCAAATCTTTAAAGCCAAACTTCTTTATTTTAAAAGATGTGTAGTTGACTTGTTTTCCTGCTGTTTTCTGTCCTCCTAATTAACCACTTGAGAGCCTCCGTGTATTGTACCAAAAATAATCTGAAGCCTTGAGGGACCATATCATCATTGCCTTTATCCTCGTTGACTTTTCCCTGGAGGTGAATTTATCAAAATGATTTCAAAGTAGTTTTAACACGGTCACTAAAATAGCTTTAGAACCAGCCTGGTCTCTCCAGAGATGATTCTATAAACATCCAATAAACGGACGGCATCAGAGTCTGACAAGGATGTAATTGTGATTATTTAAAAATCTCATTTACGTAATTTGTCAATATATGAATACTAAAATATAAAGGAAAACTTATAAGAAAATATTCTGATGAAGTTAAGTATGTATTAGGTGACTGTTTGAATGACGCACAAACATATTAGAAAATGATTAAAGGAATGCAAATCAGTATGGTGTCTAAGTAAAAGGTTCTGGTTATTACTGTGAGTCATAAATCGAATAATTCAAGCAAAACGATTTCTCGCCAAGGCTTTATTTACTTCAGTCAGTTTGTTTTAAAACTGACTTCTTTGTAGTATATTTTTTTTTAACGTTAGTGATTGGTATTCTTAGACTGAAATTCACTGATCTACTTAATGACAGATCTCTGCGCGATTTCTATTTTGTCCATTAGAAAAAAAAATTGAATTAAATTACCAGAAGCCAAGGAACTACACAAAGTGTTTCATTCTGTTTCCATCAAAGAAACAATGAAACACCGAATACAAATTTTGTTAACTTCTTCCTATGAAATGTGGATAAAGCATAAATAAAGTAGAACTAAAATTAGACAGATACGCTTTAACCATATAATCATATTTAAGTTTAGTATGTGGATAAAATTAGTCATAAAGTAGTTATAACTCTAGAGAAAGCCATACCAGAAATAACTAATGGCTCGGTCAAGGATGCGCAATGCGTAACTGCCGAAATTTTGCCAATTACGATGTCATTACGCTGTAATTACGAGTTTACGACCAAATCGCCAACAATTGCCAGGAATCGTTTCCGCGTCGCCAAGTTTGGCGACATGCGATGGCGGATGCTTTAACCATTTAAAACATAGGTGGTCCGGCCGCACCACCTGTCATTTGCCGTCATGTCATTGCGCTACGCAACACTCCGAGTCTGGATGCAATAAGCGATAGCAAGTTCTTCAAGGCTGAAAACTATGAATGATATTACGAGATTTGGGGGAAGGTTACCATTTGGGTGTTCCTTTTTATAGATTTTTGTCCTTCTTTTGTATTATAGTTTTACTTTGTGCTCTCGTTTATCTGAGCACCATTAGTTTGTGTAATGAATGGAAGTGAAATGATGAATGGTCATAGGGGTTAGGGATACCTCGTGCACATTATGATCAAATGCATGTGACGAAACAGGCACGGGATCCAGTGTCCCTCCAGACATGATGCAAGAGATCTGGCGAAGCTCGGAATGCAATGTCAGTGCCGTGACTGAGTTATCGATGGTGAAGTATTTTCATCTCAAAGTAAGAGATCTCTCTCTTTCCCTCTCATGGAGACATGCAACTCGATATTGTAAGTTGGAGAGAGAGAGAAGAGAGACTGGGATCTGAGCTTCGCTAAT